>JAVKPL010004168.1:0-212663 GCA_032173675.1 Gastrolobium villosum
TAAGAAAACATTCAAGGTACTCTTAGTACCCTCCATGGCCGAATCTACCCTTTCAAAAAGGGTGTTCCTTTTAAAACTTTCATAAAGAAAAAGAAACTAAACCATGATGCATAATGTTTTATGAACACAGAATCAAATTTTCATGTTCATAAAAACAAAAAACTTTAACACTTTAAAGGATTTGTGATTCAAAATCCACATGCAGAATTTAAACTTTAACCCTTTAAAGATTTTTGACCGTGAAAAACTCTTTTCACAAACAAGGTACCATCACCCGTCGATGGTAAAGCAACCGGGCTCTGATACCACTTGAAAGTGAACTGGCCTTTGAAGGCCGATGCATGTAAGGTGTAAAACAAAAATTTTACTGCGGAACATACATGCACACATAGGTTCATGCTTTAAGACAGCATGATGTTACCTTGTTTTGGCCTGATCAGTCAGGGAGATGAGATGTCAGGCTTGAAGGGTTCAAACCCTCTAATGGTGATCCACACCACCGTTCGTCTATGATGCAAGAACCCTTTCTTGAAAGCCACCAGATGAACACCACAATGAGGCTTGCTATGCGCACAAGTGGTGAAGGTGGAGGCCAGGTATCCTGTTTGGAAAGGTGTACTGAGCTACCCTACAGAATGGTGCATAGATGGAGGAGAGTTGGCTAGGTTTTTCACAAAACCCTAAGGTGAGGAACAAGTCATATTTATGCGCACCCTTGGAGAGGAGGAGGGAATTCAATCATTCAAAATGAAAAACAAACTTTCAAACTTCTTTGAAAGTTGCGCATGGAACAGTGTGATAAGGTGGAGCTGTTGCAAAACTAACTTTGCCAACAACCTCCAATCTTATCCACATGATATTAAATTCAAAATAATTTAAACTTAAATTCATAAACTATCATATAGTATATAGTTCTCATGCGCATAATTCAGCCCTAGAAAGGGTCCAAATACATTGAGTAGTTGCATTCAAAATTTGAATCAACTCACCCACTGATTCCCTCAACCACCAAATCTGAATGGAGGTTTGTTTTAAGTGATAAGATAACACTCTTATCACCTAAAAGTTGCGCACCAAACAGCCAAGGGAGAGCCTCCAAAGATGCTTCTTCATCCAAGGAATATGCTCCAATAAGATCCTGTCTTATCCTTTTGTTATGAAACAACTTTTCAAAACCAATTCAAATTCGAATTCAAACACTTGAATTCAAACGTTCAAACATTCAAATTCAAAATTCAAAATTCAAAATTTCAAATTCAAAATTCAAATTTCAAAATTCAAATTCAAATTCAAATTTCAAAATTTCAAATTTCAAATTCAAAATTCGAATTTCGAAATTCAAATTCTAAATTCAAATTTCAAAATTCAAATTTCAAATTCAAAATTCGAAATTCAAATATTTGATTATTAATTTAACTAATTAAATTAATTAGTAATGGCTTGGACTATCCAAGCCCATTACTAAACTCCATGCACCACCCACCCATTTAGGTGGGCTTTCAAACAGCTTCTTGGGCTAATAACATTATTAGGCCCAATACCTTTAAAGCTAGTCCATCATGACTACAAGGTGTTAGTGTGTGACCCATTAGGTCCAACTTAGCTACTGACATAACTGGGCTTGGGCCCAACAAGCCCACAACCCAATTAATGACAACATAGAGCACTAGCAATGCTTTGTTGCCCCAGAACTAGTCAGATTAATGACTTGATCAACCTATTGCACATATTTGGTTACCGTATGTATTTCCCTTCGTCTCGGTTATCTTCCCATTAACCTAGGGTAAGGAAATGTATCAACCCCTGCGGTTTAGGGTAAGCTTTATTCGAAATAGGGAATCTTCAATTTACTGACTCTAAAGGCAGATCATCTCATGATCTCTTTTACTATGCATAGATTCCCGAGTCCCTGTAAATGTCATCCCGATTTCTCCGGTTTACAGATAACCTAATCTCTCACAGAGATTTGACGAATTCCTTCAGCTTATTACCCTAGCCCTGTGCCCTTTAAGGACACACCCAACAGTATACCTATGAGTCTCCATGTTTCAGGCAGACGAGGTATACAATCAAAACATGCCTTCAAGAACACAGTCTAGGTAATAACTTCTGGTCTAAGGAAAGACATACCCAAACATAAAGAGATTACTCTAATGACACTATCTGTGAGATTTCCTCATAGAGTCTCTTTTTGGGTCTGTTCAGTGCGAGCTATACTCTTATAGGTCCACCCACGACTTTAGCTAAGATATCTCCATATCTGCAGCTCATGAGGTCTTTGCCTTGTATCCATATACAAGTAGATAAGTCGTACTAGTCTTTACTCGAGATCACTGATCCCCAAACTCAGTGTCTCTAGACTAGGAACATATGATTAGGAATAGACATGCAATATCCTTGAATCCTCATGATCGTGATCTCATCACAGATACTCAAGAGATACCTGTTCTATTCCAAGGGGTTTATCCAGTTCGTTCATATAATATTAACAGTAATATCGAGACACAATATGAAACTGAATAAATAGTGCTTTCATTTATTTGCGACAAACAAAGTTCTACATCTAGTGTCCTTTATTTTATCAAAAGATTGTCTCTAGGACACCCATATGCTAACAAGCTCCCACTTGGCCTAGAGCCAATCAGACCTAAGTCGTATGCCCAAAGCCTTATAATGACTATCATGTTTTCTCTGAGAAACAGCCTTTGTCAGAGAATCGGCCAGGTTATCGTCTGTGGGAACATAATCCATTTTTACATCATTCCTATCAATGATTTCTCTAATCAAATGATATCTGCGGAGCACGTGTTTAGATCTTTGATGAGACCTAGGTTCCTTTGACTGCGCAATGGCTCCAGTGTTGTCGCAAAGCAACTGTATGGGCTCATCCACGCTTGGAACCACCCTTAGTTCATTTACGAACTTCTTGATCCACACTGCCTCCTTAGCTGCTTCTGAAGCAGCTATGTATTCAGCCTCTGTCGTTGAATCTGCTGTTGTCTCCTGCTTGGAACTTTTCCAAGACACTGCCCCACCATTTAAGGTGAATACGAATCCTGACTGTGACTTGCAGTCATCTTTGTCACTCTGAAAGCTGGCATCAGTGAACCCTTTCACTGTTAACTCATTAACCCCACCATAGACCAGAAACGCATCCTTAGTTCTTCTTAAGTATTTAAGGATGGTTTTGACTGCCGTCCAGTGACCCTCTCCAGGGTCTGACTGGTATCTGCTCGTAATGCTTAAAGCATATGAGACATCTGGTCTCGTACATATCATGGCATACATGATGGATCCAATAGCCGAAGCGTATGGAATTCCACTCATGCGATCCTTCTCAGGCTGTGACTTAGGACACATAGCCCTTGATAGGTGTACCCCATGACTGACAGGAAGAAAACCCCTTTTCGACCCTTCCATGCTAAACCTCTTTAGCATCTTGTCAACGTACGTGGATTGAGATAAACCCAGCAGCCTCTTGGATCTATCTCTATAGATCTTTATACCGAGTATAAAGGCTGCCTCTCCCAAATCCTTCATGGTAAAGTTTTCTGAAAGCCACTCTTTCGTTATTTTTAATGTGGGGATGTCATTTCCTATTAGCAATATGTCATCTACATAAAGCACTAGGAAAACGACATTACTCCCACTAACCTTTCTGTAAACACAAGGTTCATCCTCGTTCTTGATAAAACCGTTACTCTTAACGACTTCATCAAAACGTATATTCCAACTCCTTGATGCTTGCTTTAGCCCATATATTGACCTTTGTAGTTTGCATACCATATGCTCCTGATCTTTGTTTTCAAAGCCTTCAGGTTGTGTCATGTACACTTCCTCCTTCAAGAACCCATTCAAGAAGGCGGTCTTGACATCCATTTGCCAAATTTCATAATCGTGGTATGCTGCTATTGCAAGCATGATCCTAATAGATTTGATCATGGCAACTGGTGAGAAAGTTTCATCATAGTCAACTCCTTGTCTTTGACGATACCCTTTCGCCACCAACCTAGCTTTGTAGGTCTGAACGTTGCCATCTGCATCAGTCTTTCTTTTAAAGACCCATTTATTACCGATAGGAACTATTCCTTGCGGTTTAGGAACCAAGGTCCATACCTTGTTCTGATACATCGAATCCATTTCAGATTCCATGGCTTCAAGCCATTTTGAGGAGTCAACATCTTTGACCGCCTCCTCGTAGTTACTTGGTTCATCATCCTCAACAGTTTGCTGATTCTCAATCACAAACCCGTACCTTTCAGGTGGATGGATGACCCTCGTAGATCTACGGAGTTGTGTGTTTACTTCTCCATTCGAGAACGTCGCCTGCGGAGCAGACTCGGGTTCCTCAATCTGTTCTTGTGGATCTTGCACTTCTTCAAGATCAATCTTACTCCCACTGCCTCCTTGAGAGATCAAATCCTTCTCAAGGAACTCAGCATTCTTTGACACAAACACTTTGTGTTCTTCCATGGAGTAGAAGTAGTATCCCACAAATAGACATTTAGTACTCTTAGCACTAAGCTTGTCTGATGTCAACGCTTTAACATAAGCTGGCGATCCCCATACCCTGAGGTAACTCAGGTTGGGTCTCTTACCACTCCATATCTCATATGGTGTGGTCTGAACAGATTTAGACGGTACCCTATTTAGAAGGTATGCCGCTGTGTCTAAGGCATATCCCCAAAACGATTTTGGAAGTTGAGTCTCACTCATCATAGACCTAACCATGTCTAACAAGGTCCTGTTTCTCCTTTCGGAGACACCGTTTTGGTGTGGTGTGTAAGGAGCGGTAAATTGTGAGAGAATTCCATTTTCTCTCAGATAACCCTGAAACTCGTGGCTCAAATATTCACCACCACGATCTGATCGTAATGTCTTTAATCATCTTGCCACGCTGTTTCTCCACTTCATTCCTAAACTCTTTGAACTTTTCAAAAGCTTCAGATTTATATCTCATTAGGTATATATACCCAAATCTTGATTTGTCATCTGTAAAGGTAATGAAATAAGAATATCCACCTCTAGCCTCAATAGACATTGGGCCACATACATCAGTATGAATGAGTTCTAATAACTCACTAGCCCTATGACTCTCAAGCCCTTTGGGCTTTTGTTGAATCATTTTCCCAGCTAGACAAGATTCACACTGTCCATAGGATTCCAAATCCATAGAGTCCAGGTATCCATCTCTATGCATCCTAGACAATCTTGTTTCATTTATGTGCCCTAGTCTACAGTGCCAAAGATAAGATTGATTATCCATCCTACACTGCTCGAAATGGAAACAGCAGAAGTGATTAATGAGCTGATGGAAAAGATTAAAGAGGCGCAAGTGCAAAGAGAGTGCCTTAATTATATGAAGAACCAGGACGGTGTGTCTTGGAACGAGGATGGATTGCTGCTGTTCCAGAAGAGGATTGTTATTCCTCGAGGGCCATTGACCGAAGAGGTTATGGCAGAGGCGCATAAGGGCCGGTTTACTATCCACCCTGGTGCCACGAAAATGTACCAGGACTTAAAAAGAAACTTTTGGTGGCCGGGCATGAAGAAGGACATAGTGGTCTACGTGTCCAAGTGCCTTATTTGTCAGAAAGTAAAAATTGAGCACCAGAAACCGTCTGGTAAACTTCAACCTCTTGAAATTCCACAGTGGAAGTGGGAGAGTATTTCCATGGACTTCGTGGTGGGATTGCCTAAGACTCAGGCTGGTTGTGACTCTATCTGGGTCATTGTGGACAGATTAACCAAGTCTGCCCATTTCCTTCCAGTGAAGGTGAGCTTCACTACAGAGCAGTTGGCCAAGCTTTATGTCCGCGAGATTGTGAGGCTTCACGGGGTGCCCGAGAGTATCATCAGTGATAGGGACCCGAAGTTCACATCTCGGTTCTGGGAGGCGCTGCAGGAGGCTTTTGGTACGCAGTTGAGATTGAGTACCGCCTATCACCCTCAGACTGACGGTCAGACTAAGCGGACCATCCAGACATTGGAGGACATGTTGAGAGCTTGCACGTTGGAGCAGGGCTCTGCATGGGATAGGTACCTTCCGTTGGTAGAATTCTCGTACAACAACAGTTTTCATGCTAGCCTGGGCATGGCACCCTATGAGGCGCTGTATGGTAGGAGGTGTCGGACTCCTACCTGCTGGTCTGAGGTTGGAGATAAAGAGTTATTTGGCTTGGACTTTGTCCAAGATACTACCCTGCAGATCCAGATGATCAGGGAAAAGTTGAAGCAGGCGCAGAATCGCCAGAAAAGCTACTATGATGTCAAGCATCGACCACTGGATTTCAGTGAGGGTGAGCACGTGTTTGTGAAACTTTCACCTGTCACCGGTGTTGGACGGGCACTAGGAGTGAGGAAGTTAAGCCCGCGATTCATTGGGCCCTACCAGATCTGTAAGAACCCGCACCGTTTATTAAGGTAATTAGTAAATTAATTATGATAATTAGGAAATAATTCCATAATTGACCCTAATAATTAGTATGAGGCTTTAATAATTACAATTAGTGGGTAAGAATGCTGAAAGTCGCTTTTCGGAAGAAAAACGCAGATACCGGTTCTGCTACTCGGTATAAATGCGTACCGGAAAAGTATCCCGGAAAATTATAACGAATGCATGATAATTACTAGAATATTATGTAGGACTTGTAAAACAAGTTTCAAGTCAAAATGACGTAATCTGATGCCAGAACCGATACTGGCTTTGGAAAAGCGAGTACCGGAAAGGTGCTCCGAAAAATAAAATAAAAATATGAAAAATCTTAGAAAAATGTCTAGGTCTAGAATCCGAAGTTTGGGATCAAGATCTTTTACTTTGCTATTAAGGCTAATACTGCGCGATTAGTGGCCATGTGCCTATAAATAGACACACTTAGGGCACAAAACCCTAGGCATGCACATATGAACGTGAGAGGCTGCTGCTTCTGAGTGCTTGTCACTGTTTCATTGCCTTCTTCCACCATTTGTGAGTTTGGTGACCTTCCTTCTTCAATCCTCTTCACCATTTCTTCTTCCAAGCAACTAGAGTGTGTCTTGTGTGAGTGTGGTGTCACCTTTTCTGAGTTGAGGTGCTGGGTGAGGGGTGTTTGTGGGCTGTGGTGTTGTCTCCATGGTTATGAGCCATTGTTCATGCCATTAGAGACTCCAAGAAGCCTCCTTTGGTGCCAAGAACCAACCTTTGGTGTGGCATTTTCGTGTCCTTGGGTGTGCTGGACTTGTGTGCAGTGTTGAGAGCTCCAAAGGCACCTTGAACTACTGACTAAGCTTTGGGGTAAGTCACCTTAACTTGATCATGTGTTTTTATGGCCTAAAGGTGGTATCTTGGCATGTTAATGGGTTTAACACATAACCAACACATAAGTGAACTCATTTATGCTTAAAGATGCATGCTTTAACGTGTACATGTGTTAAAAGTTGGATCTTTGGGATGGATATTCACGAAATGCAGAAACTGCATTATGTCGTGAGATATCCGGATATTTGTCGAACAGATATCCGGATATCAGTATCCGGATATGGTATCCGGATATTGATATCCGGATATGGGATCTGGGTATCCGGATATGGCATATCCGGATATGTCCAGTGTGATATCCGGATATGGCATATCCGGATATGTCCCTCATGATATCCGGATATCCTGGGTTTGCGCAGACAGTAGCTGTACTGTATGAACAGTAAGCTATTGGGTGTGTGTGGACCCTAGTTTAAGGAAGTTGAACTTCTGTAATTAATGAATTAAGTCAGAATCACATGATTAAGGGCTTATGGCTTGTTGGAATCCTTAAGACGTAAAACGTAAAGGAAAGGCGTAGTCTTTAAGTTGTATGCTTGTGATGCATGAATATTGATGTATTATTGGTCCATATCAGATTGTGATACTGTTGTTTGTGGACTTGTGAGTGGTTGGACTCTTGGCTTGGATAGCTAGCCTGCAAGGTAAGCTTTCGTGTCCTCGGTTTAGCCATTTTGTTGTTCCACCATGTCCCATGGGGATGGGTTTATGCATGCTGTGTTACATGCTTTATTGTTTTGGAAATGCTGTTGAGCTATTTATATGCAATGAGCTTTTATGAGATGCATGTGGTGTCCACCTAGACGGTAAGCCTGAGTATGTAGTACATACAAGATGGTGAAGCTGTGGGTGAGGTGCAGGTAGTATCCATGTACTCATGTAGGTATAGACGTATTCCTACATTTCTCTGGCCAGTAGATTTGATATACACACATGGCATGATTAATTGCTGCATCGCATGATTTTGGAACTTATATTGTAAATACTGTTTTTGAACTTATATTACACATGTAAGTGAGCTTGGGGTGGAGACTCCTTGAGGACCCCTTGTCTTACTGAGATTTCTTGTTAGAGATCTCACCCCACGTTTGGGGACGCTTATTTCAGGATCAGGTAATGTTGAGGGCTCGGGTGGCAGGAGGCCAGAGCTGAGCTGATATTATGATATGCTGACTTGCTGGATTGACTGTTATGTTTTCCGCTTTATTTATGTTATCATGTTGAGACTGTTTGTGGGCATTGTTGCCTTATTTGGTGAGCATGGGGTTTGTCCATGCCACATGGTTTGAATATGTCTTTTAATTCGCTGTTGTAATTAATGTATCAGGATTTTGACCCAGGCTGCATGTTGTAGTCCTGTGGTTCTAGATACTCACATTATATTTATGTACGAGGTATTCAGTTAGTTATCTTGCAATTTACATACAGGCAGTATTTTATGAAATTGATTAAGTAATCAAGTTGGTTAAGTTTAATGACGTCATAATTGAATTAAAGAAAAAGTTATTCCGCATTTTTATTAAGCGTAGCTTAATACGATAGTATGTTAACAATCCGGGTTAACACGGGCTGTTACATTTTATGGTATCAGAACACTTTCTAGGGAAAAGCCTGTATGTATTGCAATAACTTAGGATGTGTCGTTGCGTGTCTACTTTGTGTACTCTCTAACTGGTGTGTGTTATGATAATGCATATGTGACCACATGGCGTGGGCCTGATCAACTTATTCTTTGTGTAACTTGTGCAGAGTCATGGTGCCACCAAGGAGGAACACGAGTACGAGCGAGGATCAATCAGATCCTATCCTGGTTGCATTGGCTGAGATGCAGGCGGCCCGACTAGCCGACCAGGAAGCCACGAGGCTGGCAAATCAGGCGATGCTGGACGCTATTCGAGATGCGAACCGGCGAGCCACGGCAGAGGTTCTGGAGGAGAACCGGATGGCCAACATGACGATGATGAGGGTCATGTTGGAGGAGTTGAGGGCTGGTCCTGCTGCTGGCCAGGGTCCTCCACCACCTCCACCGCCGCCACCGCCTCCACCTCCGCCTAGTCAACAGGAGGACACCCAGAGTCAGATGGGTGAGGGCAGTCACTTGACGGGGGCTATGCAGACTATCCCCGTATTTGCTGAGGATCGTGACGAGATCGATCGCCGGCTGAATGCTTTCCGCAAGCATAAGCCACCTACTTTCGACGGATCATATGATCCCATCGCTGCTGCCAGATGGCTACAGGCTCTGGATAAGATTTTCCGGATCATGCAATGCACGGATCCGCAGAAGCTGTTGTTCGCCACTTACATGCTGGAGGGCGAGGCCCATGAGTGGTGGACCAACCTTTCTCATATCTACGAGATGCAGGGCCATGTGATGACGTGGTCATTCTTCGAGGAGAGCTTTCTGGGTCAGTACTTCCCTTATGACTCACAGGAGAGGAAGCAGGGGGAGTTTGACCGGTTGGTTCAGGGCTCGTTGTCTGTCGACGAGTACCTGGCCAAGTTTAATGAGCTGGTGAAGTTTTCACACTTCAGGATGGCGAGGCCTACTCCTACATTCTTGGCTGCTAAGTTCCGGAGGGGACTTAATGAGGATATTGCTGGGCATCTTGCTGGTTCTGCTTCGAGAGACTTCGGAGCTTTAGTACAGCAGTGCCGCGACATTGAGGACTACTGCAGTGCGAGTCAGGCCAAGAAGGCCAAGATTGAGGTGCCACAGGGTACCGGCGGTTCCGCTACCTGGAAGAACCGAAATTTTGCAAACAAGGGCAAGGGCAAACAGTTGGCGGCTAAGCAAGCGCCAAATCAGTTTAGAAAGACTGCTACACAGGGGAACGCAGCTAGACCTCCTGCCCCCAGATGCTCGGGATGCGGGAAGTCACACTTTGGGCCGTGTTCTACCGGTCAGCTGATATGCTTTCAGTGTGGCAAGGAGGGCCACTATTCCAGAGATTGCCCGACGGCGAGAGTTGCTGCAGTGCAGGCTGTGCCATTGCAGATGGTTCCTACTGGGGCACCAGTCGTGCCACCTACTACAGGGCGAGTGTACACACTTGATCGTCAGCAGTCGGACAGAGCTCTGAACCTGGTCAGAGGTACTGTTGCCATTGGCGGTTCAGCTGTTGATGTGCTTTTTGATTCCGGGGCAACGCACTCTTTTGTTGCTACCCCTATTGCTGTGGGGCTTGAGTTGCCCAGTGATTTGCTTTCTCCACCGATGCGGGTGACCACCGCCATCGGAGAAAAATGTTTGACCTCCACTGTTCATCGCGATGTAGCATTTCAGTGGGATGGCCGTGACTTCTCGGTAGATCTGATAGGATTGCCGATGGCCAACCTTGAGATTATTCTGGGCATGGATTGGTTGTCCAGAAACTGTGCATTGATTGATTGTTGCGCCAAGAAAGTGGTGATGTCTCCGGGTGGGTCCACAGCCAGTTCCTCACCGTTCATTTCAGTCCTGCAGGCGAGGAGGGCCTTGAGAGCAGGGGCATTTGGCTATGTCATGTTGGGAGGTTTGGTGAGTGGGACACAGGAGGATCTCACTGGCATTCCTGTGGTGAGGGAATTCCTCGAGGTGTTTCCTGAGGAGATTCCTGAGTTTCCACCACAGAGGGAGATAGAATTCTCCATTGATTTATTGCCTAGTGTGGGGCCTATCTCATTGGCTCCATACCGGATGTCGCCACCAGAGTTGGCGGAGCTGAAGAAGCATATTGAGGAGCTTTCAGCGAAAGATTTTATTCGGCAGAGTGTGTCTCCCTGGGGAGCACCGGTCATTTTTGTGAAAAAGAAAGATGGGACCATGCGGTTGTGCACCGACTACAGACAGTTGAACAAGGTGACAATCAAGAACAAGTACCCTCTTCCACGCATTGATGATTTGCTGGATCAGCTCAGGGGTGCTTGTGTGTATTCCAAGATTGATCTCCGGTCCGAATACCATCAGATACGGGTAAAGCCGGAGGATGTCCCAAAGACAGCGTTTCGCTCGAGGTACGGGCACTACGAGTACTTGGTGATCCCGTTTGGACTCACCAATGCACCCGCAGTGTTCATGGACTACATGAACAGGATCTTCCAGCCGTACCTGGATCAGTTTGTGATCGTCTTCATTGACGACATCTTGATCTACTCCAAGACGGAGGAGGAGCATACTGAGCACTTGAAGATTGTTTTGCAAGTGCTAAAAGAGAAAAAGCTTTATGCTAAGCCGTCAAAATGTGAGTTTTGGCTCAAGGAGGTTAAATTTCTGGGTCACGTGATTTCTGCTAATGGAGTTGCGGTTGATCCTAACAAGATTGAGGCTGTGATGGACTGGGAGAGGCCTAAGACGGTTACACAAGTGAGAAGCTTCTTGGGTTTGGCAGGCTACTATAGGAGGTTCATAGAAGGATTCTCCAAGATGGTGCTACCGATGACTCGCCTTACCCGAAAGGAGACTCCATTCGTGTGGACACATGAGTGTGAGGAGTGTTTCCAGGAGTTGAAGGAGAGACTGACTACTGCTCCAGTGTTAGTTCTTCCTAATCCTGCGGAACAGTTTGAGTTATACTGCGATGCTTCTGGAAAGGGGCTAGGCTGTGTGTTGATGCAGAAAGGAAAAGTTGTTGCCTATGCTTCAAGACAGTTGAAACCTCATGAGGAGAACTACCCGACTCACGACTTGGAGTTGGCAGCCATTGTTTTTGCTTTCAAGATTTGGAGGCATTACCTGTTTGGCATGAAGTTTGCTGTATTCAGTGATCACAAGAGCCTGAAGTATCTGTTTGACCAGAAGGAGTTGAACATGAGACAACGAAGATGGATGGAGTTCTTGAAGGACTACGACTTTGAGTTGAGGTACCATCCTGGCAAGGCCAATGTGGTAGCCGATGCTTTGAGTCGGAAATCCGTGAGCTTATCCAGCTTGATGATGACCGACTACGAGGTGATCGAGAAGTTCAGAGACTTGAGGGTGAACTCCTTGTTTGGGGGTGCACTGCTTGAGATGGAAACAACAGAAGTGATTAATGAGCTGATGGAAAAGATTAAAGAGGCGCAAGTGCAAAGAGAGTGCCTTGATTATGTGAAGAACCAAGACGGTGTGTCTTGGAACGAGGATGGATTGCTGCTGTTCCAGAAGAGGATTGTTATTCCTCGAGGGCCACTGACCGAAGAGGTTATGGCAGAGGCTCATAAGGGCCGGTTCACTATCCACCCTGGTGCTACGAAAATGTATCAGGACTTAAAAAGGAATTTTTGGTGGCCGGGCATGAAGAAGGACATAGCGGTATACGTGTCCAAGTGTTTGATATGTCAGAAAGTGAAAATCGAGCACCAGAAACCGTCTGGTAAACTTCAACCTCTTGAGATTCCACAGTGGAAGTGGGAGAGTATTTCCATGGACTTCGTGGTGGGATTGCCTAAAACTCAGGCTGGTTGTGACTCTATTTGGGTCATTGTGGACAGATTGACCAAGTTTGCCCATTTTATTCCAGTGAAGGTGAGCTTCACTACAGAGAAGTTGGCCAAGCTCTATGTCCGCGAGATTGTGAGGCTTCACGGGGTGCCCGAGAGTATCATCAGTGATAGGGACCCGAAGTTCACATCTCGGTTCTGGGAGGCGCTGAAGGAGGCTTTTTGTACGCAGTTGAGATTGGGTACCGCCTATCACCCTCAGACTGACGGACAGACTGAGCGGACCATCCAGACATTGGAGGACATGTTGAGAGCTTGCACGTTGGAGCAGGGATCAGCATGGGATAGGTACCTTCCGTTGGTAGAATTTTCGTACAACAACAGTTTTCATGCTAGTCTGGGCATGGCACCCTACGAGGCGCTGTATGGTAGGAGGTGTCGGACTCCTACCTGCTGGTCTGAGGTTGGAGATAAAGAGTTGTTTCGCTTGGACTTTGTCCAAGATACTACCCTACAGATCCAGATGATCAGGGAAAAGTTGAAACAGGCGCAGAATCGCCAGAAAAGCTACTATGATGTCAAGCATCGACCACTGGAGTTCAGTGAGGGTGAGCACGTGTTTGTGAAACTTTCACCTGTCACCGGTGTTGGACGGGCACTCGGAGTGAGGAAGTTGAGCCCGCGATTCATTGGGCCCTACCAGATCCTTGGTAGAGTAGGACCAGTTGCCTATCGACTCGCCTTACCTCCGAACCTAGCCAACATCCACGACGTGTTTCACGTGTCTCAGCTTCGGAAGTACATAGCAGACCCTTCGCACGTGGTGCAGCCGGATGATGTGGAGGTTCGGGAGAACCTAAAGACTCCCGTCGGACCACTCAAGATTCTCGATCGAGGCGAGAAACAGCTTAGAAGCAAGATCATTCCGATGGTCAAGGTGCAGTGGACTGGGCGTAGTCCCGAGGAGTGCACGTGGGAGTGAGAGGATGAGCTTCTCCGACAGTATCCCGACTTTCGAGACAGGTATGTTTCTGATTTTGAGGACAAAATCCTTAAAAAGGTGGGGTGAATGTAAGAACCCGCACCGTTAATTAAGGTAATTAGTAAATTAATTATGATAATTAGAAAATAATTCCATAATTGACCCTAATAATTAGTATGAGGCTTTAATAATTACAATTAGTGGGTAAGAATACTGAAAGTCGCTTTTCGGAAGAAAAACGCAGATACCGGTTCTGCTACTCGGTATAAATGCGTACCGGAAAAGTATCCCGGAAAATTATAACGAATGCATGATAATTACTAGAATATTATGTAGGACTTGTAAAACAAGTTTCAAGTCAAAATGACGTAATCTGATGCCAGAACCGATACTGGCTATGGAAAAGCGCGTACCGGAAAGGTGCTCCGAAAAATAAAATAAAAATATGACAAATCTTAGAAAAGTGTCTAGGTCTAGAATCCGAAGTTTGGGATCAAGATCTTTTACTTTGCTATTAAGGCTAATACTGCGCGATTAGTGGCCATGTGCCTATAAATAGACACACTTAGGGCACAAAACCCTAGGCATGCACATATGAACGTGAGAGGCTGCTGCTTCTGAGTGCTTGGCACTGTTTCATTGCCTTCTTCCACCATTTGTGAGTTTGGTGACCTTCCTTCTTCAATCCTCTTCACCATTTCTTCTTCCAAGCAACTAGAGTGTGTCTTGTGTGAGTGTGGTGTCACCTTTACTGAGTTGAGGTGCTGGGTGAGGGGTGTTTGTGGGCTGTGGTGTTGTCTCCATGGTTATGAGCCATTGTTCATGCCATTAGAGACTCCAAGAAGCCTCCTTTGGTGCCAAGAACCAACCTTTGGTGTGGCATTTTCGTGTCCTTGGGTGTGCTGGACTTGTGTGCAGTGTTGAGAGCTCCAAAGGCACCTTGAACTATTGACTAAGTTTTGGGGTAAGTCACCTTAACTTGATCATGTGTTTTTATGGCCTAAAGGTGGTATCTTGGCATGTTAATGGGTTTAACACATAACCAACACATAAGTGAACTCATTTATGCTTAAAGATGCATGCTTTAACGTGTACATGTGTTAAAAGTTGGATCTTTGGGATGGATATTCACGAAATGCAGAAACTGCATTCTGTCGTGAGATATCCGGATATTTGTCGAACAGATATCCGGATATCAGTATCCGGATATGGTATCCGGATATTGATATCCGGATATAGGATCTGGGTATCCGGATATGGCATATCCGGATATGTCCAGTGTGATATCCGGATATGCCCCTCATGATATCCGGATATCCTGGGTTTGTGCAGACAGTAGTTGTACTGTATGAACAGTAAGCTATTGGGTGTGTGTGGACCCTAGTTTAAGGAAGTTGAACTTCTGTAATTAATGAATTAAGTCATAATCACATGATTAAGGGCTTATGGCTTTGTTGGAAGCCTTAAGACGTAAAACGTAAAGGAAAGGCGTAGTCTTTAAGTTGTATGCTTGTGATGCATGAATATTGATGTATTATTGGTCCATATCAGATTGTGATACTGCTGTTTGTGGACTTGTGAGTGGTTGGACTCTTGGCTTGGATAGCTAGCCTGCAAGGTAAGCTTTCGTGTCCTCGGTTTAGCCATTTTGTTGTTCCACCATGTCCCATGGGGATGGGTTTATGCATGCTGTGTTACATGCTTTATTGTTTTGGAAATGCTGTTGAGCTATTTATATGCAATGAGCTTTTATGAGATGCATGTGGTGTCCACCTAGACGGTAAGCCTGAGTATGTAGTACATACAAGATGGTGAAGCTGTGGGTGAGGTGCAAGTAGTATCCATGTACTCATGTAGGTATAGACGTATTCCTACATTTCTCTGGCCAGTAGATTTGATATACACACATGGCATGATTAATTGCTGCATCGCATGATTTTGGAACTTATATTGTAAATACTGTTTTTGAACTTATATTACACATGTAAGTGAGCTTGGGGTGGAGACTCCTTGAGGACCCCTTGTCTTACTGAGATTTCTTGTTAGAGATCTCACCCCACGTTTGGGGACGCTTATTTCAGGATCAGGTAATGTTGAGGGCTCGGGTGGCAGGACGCCAGAGCTGAGCTGATATTATGATATGCTGACTTGCTGGATTGACTGTTATGTTTTCCGCTTTATTTATGTTATCATGTTGAGACTGTTTGTGGGCATTGTTGCCTTATTTGGTGAGCATGGGGTTTGTCCATGCCACATGGTTTGAATATGTCTTTTAATTCGCTGTTGTAATTAATGTATCAGGATTTTGACCCAGGCTGCATGTTGTAGTCCTGTGGTTCTAGATACTCACATTATATTTATGTACGAGGTATTCAGTTAGTTGTCTTGCAATTTACATACAGGCAGTATTTTATGAAATTGATTAAGTAATCAAGTTGGTTAAGTTTAATGACGTCATAATTGAATTAAAGAAAAAGTTATTCCGCATTTTTATTACGCGTAGCTTAATACGATAGTATGTTAACAATCCGGGTTAACACGGGCTGTTACAAGATCCTTGGTAGAGTAGGACCTGTTGCCTATCGACTCGCCTTGCCTCCGAACCTAGCCAACATCCACGACGTGTTTCACGTGTCTCAGCTTCGGAGGTACATAGCAGATCCTTCGCACGTGGTGCAGTCGGATGATGTGGAGGTTCGGGAGAACCTAAAGACTCCCGTCGGACCACTCAAGATTCTCGATCGAGGCGAGAAACAGCTCAGAAGCAAGATCATTCTGATGGTCAAGGTGCAGTGGACTGGGCGTAGTCCCGAGGAGTGCACGTGGGAGCGAGAGGATGAGCTTCTCCGACAGTATCCCGACTTTCGAGAGAGGTATGTTTCTGATTTTGAGGACAAAATCCTTAAAAAGGTGGGGTGAATGTAAGAACCTGCACCGCTAATTAAGGTAATTAGTGAATTAATTATGATAATTAGGAAATGATTCCATAATTGACCTTAATAATTATTATTGGGCTTAAATAATTATACTGAGTGAGTAAAAATGCTGAAAGTCGCTTTTCGGAAGAAAAGCGCAGATACCGGTTCTGCTACCCGGTATAAATGCGTACCGGAAAAGTAGCCCGGAAAATTATAACGAATGCATGATAATTACTAGAATATTATGTAGGACTTGTAAAACAAGTTTCAAGTCAAAATAATGTAATCTGATGCCAGAACTGATACTGGCTATGGAAAAGCGCGTACCGGAAAGGTGCTCCGAAAAATAAAATAAAAATATGACAAATCTTAGAAAAATGTGTAGGTCTAGATTCCAAAGTTTGGGATCAAGATCTTTTGCGTTGCTAATAAGGCTAATACTGCGCTTGAGTGGCCAATTGCCTATATAGTCATTAGTTAGGCACAAAACCCTAAATAACCATATTGTCTACGTGGGTTTTGGAGGAGGCTGAACACACTTCTTCTCCTTGCTCTTCCTCTCCGTTCCTTGAGTCAAGTAGCCATTTTCTTCACATTTCCTCCTCTTAACACTTGGTTGGGTGGGTTGTGGGAGTGTGAGGCTGCATTCTCTGCACACTCAGCCATTGTGGGGTGTGTTTTGAGGTCTGTTTTGGGGGTTTGAGTTGTGTTGAGAGGGAGTTGTGAGCTTTCCTTGGTTGTGGAAGCTCCAAGAAGCAACCTTTGGGTAGGAAGATCAAGTCTTGAGCACCATTTTCGTACACCTTTGTGTGGCCTGAGTTGAGGAACTTTTGGAGAGCTCCAAGAGCACACATTACTCTATTTCAAGCTTGGGGTAAGTTTCCTCATCTTAAAAGATTATAGATGTAATAGATAGAAGGGGAATGAATGTTTTCTTTTTTGCCATTTTTCATCTTTAATGAACTCAGCTTCACTTCATTCGTTTCGTCAAACCCTATATGATAATAATCTTTCATTTAGAAAGAAAACAGAATCCTAATAAGATAAGAAAGCGAAAGAATCCACTTCTAATTCGAATGAACAAAAAAAGAACCTTTCATCAGAAGATATCAATTGCTAAGATTCGAAGGAATTATTCCTTTTCATGAATACACAAAAGAGCACTTATCATAATGAAGTCAAATTTCAAAATAAAAGGATGCCCCTTTTTTAAATTTAAAATACAAAAATTTCGAAAAAATGTTTTTTGCTAAAAAAGCGTTCTTTGTCCCTTTTTTTTCAAAATACTTCAATAGGTACACACAAAAAAGAAGCTAATTCTGCAGCTTTTTGTTCCACTTCTCGCGGAGTTAAATTCTCGTCAATACGAGCCAAGGGAATGGTTCCCTGTCCTATGGTTTCCATATAAAGGACACGGCGAGTAGAAAT
Source organism: Gastrolobium villosum (assembly GCA_032173675.1). NCBI lineage: Eukaryota > Viridiplantae > Streptophyta > Magnoliopsida > Fabales > Fabaceae > Gastrolobium > Gastrolobium villosum. Next base: position 18,026 of record JAVKPL010004168.1, read on the forward strand.
ACCCTCCTTAACTTCGAGTCTGATGGACTGAATATCTTTGATAAGGAATCGGAGAAAAATACGACGACTTTTTCCAGGAAATCCCCAACGAAAAATACACACTATTCCCTCTTTTCTATCGAATCGATCATAACCACTACCCACATTCCACGAAATTGTACACCACAAATAAGAACTAATAAAGAGACCCGCAATTCCATAGAAAGACATAACGATCCCTTGTGGAAAAAAAAGAATTTCCTGAGACGGAAATAAAGATAACAAATTCTTACCAAGATAACTGGAAGTTCCAACCAATAAGAATCCCAATGAACCTACAAAAAGGATAAAGGCCCAGCAAAAATTGCTTGTTTTTCGAGACCCCGTTATAAGTTCTATCCATATACGTTCTGATCGCCAACTCATACTTGATCCAGTTCTACTTTATTGGAATAGGGGGAATAAAAAACCCAAGCAAATGAATTTTATTTTACTTATCTTATCCAAAGTAACTTTCATCAACTAGCATTATTTTGATATAAACCTTTAGGAGTAAATCATCGAACTGTTTCCAGATCTAAAAAAAAAAACATACGAGATTTGTCTCCACTATCCGTATCTAAAAAATCTTGTTTTTTTGAACATGAAGAAATAAGGAAGCCATTGCAATTGCCGGAAATACTAGGCCCACTAAAGGCACCAAAATGGAGGGTAGGGTTATCATAGAATGGGGACCTCGATTTAATATTTGTACCTTTTATATATATATTTCTATTAATTTTTTAATTATTCCTGTTTTTATAGTCTATAATCAATCGAATTCATATATACTTATACTTAGTAAAATTGAATAATTATACTAAATATATATATATAAAAAAAAAAGATTAAGAAAAGAATCAAGAGTATAAATAGAATCAAATAATCAATAATATAAGGAATGTAGAATGAAATAAATGGATAGATTTCGCTTTCTATTTCTGCAAGAAGCAAATGTATGATAATACACCCTTTTTTTATTCTTAGTACTCTTCAAGTATTATCGTCTTACTATTATCCTGTGTGTTCTAATTTTCTTTTTGTCTCATAATTTATTTGTGAAAAAAAAAAATAATTTTAGTCTATGCTTGATTTTTCATTTTGAGTCAAAGGAAAGAAAGCATGGAGCTGAAATAACTCACTCAGAACCCACTTTAAAGTATTACGCGGTACGATTGAATCAAATAAGCCTTTTTGGAATAAATATTCTGCTCCTTGTGAACCTTCTGGTACTGCCTTATTTAATGTTTGTTCAATTACTCTTTTACCCGCAAATGCAATGTAAGCGTTTGGTTCGGCAATAATGATATCCCCCAACATGCCAAAACTAGCTGTCACCCCACCTGTAGTAGGAGATGTCAGGATCGATACATAGAATAAGTTTTTATTTGTTTGATAATCATATAAAGCCGAAGATATTTTAGCCATTTGCATCAAGCTCAAACTTCCTTTGAAATTCAATGGGATCCAGAGAGACCATGTCTTCATACATAGGATTCCAAGTACCCTGATCAATCGAAAGTTCAATTCTATCTAAACTGTTCATTTTCAAATGATATCCACAGTGCTCACAAATATTCATTTTGGATTGAAACAATTTCTTATAATTTAATCCATAACAATTTTCACATTCTATCCACAAATGTTTGTATTTTTGATTTTCATCGAGATCATTAGAACTTTCTCTTCTAGTTAAATCACTATCATTTGTGTCGTTTGTGCCATTTTTTATACTAGAACTCTCGCTTTCACTACCATTTTTGTCCTTACCTCAAACAAGAAGGTATAATGAGTAGGAACCTAAAACAGATTAAAGATGCATGCTTTAACGTGTACATGTGTTAAAAGTTGAATCTTTGGGGTGGTTATTCACGAAATGCAGAAACTGCATTCTGTCGTGAGATATCCGGATATTTGTCGAACAGATATCCGGATATCAGTATCCGGATATGGTATCCGGATATGCATATCCAGATATTGGATATTGCGGATGAGGGATCTGGATATCCGGATATGGTATATCCGGATATTGACGGTGTGATATCCGGATATTGTATATCCGGATATGTCCCTTGTGATATCCGGATATTCTGGGATTTCGCAGAACAGTAGCTGTGCTGTGTGAACAGTAAGCTATTGGGGGTTTGTGGACCCTAGATTAAGGAAGTTGAACTTCTGTAATTAATGAACTAAGTCAGAATCATATGATTAAGGGCTTATGGCTTTGTTGGAAGCCTTAAGACGTAAAACGTAAAGGAAAGGCGTAGTCTTTAAGTTGTATGCTTGTGATGCATAAATATTGATGTATTATTGGTCCATATCAGATTGTGATACTGTTGTGTTTGGACGTAAGAGAGGTTGGACTCTTGGCTTGGATAGCTAGCTTGCAAGGTAAGCTTTCGTGTCCTCGGTTTAGCCATTTTGTGGTTCCACCATGTCCCATGGGGATGTGGTTTATGCATGCTGTGTTACATGCTTTGATGTTTTGGAAATGCTGTTGAGCTATTATATGCAATGTGCTTTTATGATATGCATGTGGTGTCCACCTATACGGTAAGCCTGAGTATGTGGTACATACAAGATGGTGAGGCTGTGGGTGAGGTGCAAGCGGTGTTCCTTGTACTCATGTAGGTATAGACGTATTCCTGCATTTCTCTGGCCAGTAGATTTGATAAACACACATGGCATGATTATCTGCTGCATCGCATAGTTTTGGAACTTATATTGTAAATACTGTTTTTGAACTTATATTACACATGTAAGTGAGCTTGGGGTGGAAGATCCTTGAGGACCCCTTGTCTTACTGAGATTTATTGTTTAGAGATCTCACCCCACGTTTGGGGACGCTTATTTCAGGTTCAGGTAATGTTGAGGGCTCAGGTGCCAGGAGGCCAGAGCTGAGCTAGACTATCTGTATTTTGCTGACATGATGGATGCTGATTATTTGACTGCTGTTTATGTTTTCCCGCTTTGATTATGATATTATGTTGAGACTGTTGTTGGGCATTGTGCCTTATTTGGTGAGCATGGGGTTTGTCCATGCCACATGGTTTTGTTATTGTCTTTTAATTGAAGTTGTAATTAAAGTATCAGGATTTTGACCCAGGCTATGTGTTGTAGTCCTGTGGCTTTAGATACTCACATTATATTTATATATGAGGTATTTCAGTTAGTTGTCTTGCAATTTACATACAGGCAGTATTTTATGAAATTGATTAAGTAATCAAGTTGGCTAAGGTTAATGACGTCATAATTGAATTAAAGAAAAAGTTATTCCGCATTTTTAATTAAGCGTGGCTTAATACGATAGTATATTAACAATCCGGGTTAACACGGGCTGTTACAAGAGACAAGTCTCAGAATTATTGGCAGCTGGGTTTATTCAACATTCTACTAGCCCATTCTCTTCTCCTATACTGCTCGTGAGGAAGCATGACAAGACTTGGAGACTTTGCATAGATTATAGGGCCCTTGATGCAGTTACAATTAAGGATAGGTTCCCTATTCCAACCATTGATGAGCTCCTGGATGAGCTAGGTGGTTCCACCATATTCACAAAGTTGGATTTAAGGGCTGGATATCATCAAATCCATTTACTTCCTTCTGATTCTTACAAAACTTCTTTTTGAACCCATGAGGGCCATTATGAATTTTTAGTCATGCCCTTGGCTTGACAAATACCCCTGCAACTTTCCAGGCTGTCATGAATCACTTGTTCAAGCCTTATTTGAGGAGATTTATAATAGTCTTCTTCGATGACATCTTGGTGTTTAGCAAAAGTATTGAAGAACATGTTAAGCACTTGGAATTGACTCTCAGCTCCTTACAACAATTTGAATTTTTTGTCAAGCTTAGCAAAAGTGCATTCGGGTAAAAGTTTATTGAATACTTGGGGCATGTGGTGGATGATAAGGGTGTATCTGCTGACCCCAAGAAAATCTCAGCCATGCTTCAATGGCCTATTCCAAGAAATATTAAACAGTTGAGGGGTTTCCTAAGCCTTACTGGTTATTATAGGTGTTTTGATAAAGGTTATGCTTCCATAGCTCTGCCTTTAACCAATTTGTTGAAAAGATCAGCTACTTTTTCGTGGACTGCAGTAGCTGAAGTTGCTTTCGTGGAACTGAAGCATGCTATGTCTCACACTCCTGTACTTCGGTTGCCTAATTTTGAGGAACCTTTTGTATTAGATACTGATGCTTCAAGCCATGGAGTTGGGGCTGTTTTGTTACAATGTGAACATCCCATCTCTTACTTCAGTAAAAAGTTAGGTCCTAGACTGGCTACTGCTTCTACTTACATCAGGGAGCTCTATGCCATCACAACAGCTGTTAAACGTTAGCGCCAATATTTATTGGGTGCCACATTTATAATCAGAACTAATCACAGAAGCATCAAAGAGCTTCTGACTCAAACTATCCATACAGCTGGGCAACAAAAGTATTTGTGTAAATTAATGGGCTACTCTTTTCACATTGAGTATAAACCTGGTTATGCCAACATAGTGGCTGATGCATTGTCTCGAGTTTTTGATGAGAGTGGTGCATTATGTGTCTCTTTTTCTGAGCCCGAGTTTGACCTTTTGGCTGAGATTAAAAATCAGAATCTGCTTGATCCTCATTTGTTACAGTTGCTAATTTGTTTTGTGAATTGGTGGTGAGAGTCCATGGTTTTCGTCGCTCCATTTTGACAGACAGAGACCGATTTTTTCTGAGCAAATTTTGGTCCCATCTCTTCAAACTGAGTGGTACTACTTTACGTACTACATCCTCTTACCATCCTCAATCTGATGGTCAAACCGAAGTGACCAACAGATATCTTGAACAGTACTTACGCTCCTTCTGTTTTGATCAACCAAAATCTTGGTGTAGTTTTTTATGTTGGGCACAATATCACTATAATTCAGCTATCCATTCAACTATTGGCATGTCACCTTATCAGGCAGTATTTAGGAAGCCTCCCATCATGATACCATTCTACCCGCGCAATTTGATTAAAGTGGAGGCCAATGACACTATGTTGCAGCAAAGCAATGATATTTTATCTCAACTTAAGGTCCAGTTGCAACGTGCTCAAAATCGAATGAAGATTCAGTTTGATAAACATCACAAGGAGCGTTCATTTAATGCAGGGGACAAAGTTTGGGTTCGATTGCAACCATATAGAGGAGAGCAAATCACAAGTTGGCTAAGCGATTTTTTGGTCCCTTTGAAGTTCTTCGTCGGTTAGGTGCTATTGCTTATGAGTTACAGCTACCTCCAGGGAGCCAAGTCCATCCAGTGTTCCATGTGTCACAACTGAAACCTTGTCGTGGTTCTGTTCCTTTGGTTCCAAATCCACTGCCACCTTCAGCTGTTGATAACAGGCCTGTGCAGGTCCCTGTAGCAGTCTTGGGAACTCGCCATTCTTCTTGCCATGGCAAACCAATTTGCGAATTTTTGGCTCAATGGTCCAATACAGTCCCTGAGGATGCTTCCTGGGAGAAAAAGCAGGAGTTGCTGCATTGCTACCCGTCTCTCAACCTTGAGGACAAGGTTTTTGTCGAAGGAGAGGGTAATGTAACACTAAGAAGATCAAGTAGGGAGAAGAAGCATTCATCAAGACTATCTGAATTTGTTGCTTGAGTTCTTTTAAGAATTTTATCTCTGTAGTTAATAGGAATTGCATGTAATTAGTCATTGGGAGGAAGCGGTTGTTGCACACGTGTATTGGTGCATGTATTCATTGGGAGAATGGTAAGTTAGTGGGTTATCTTTCTTACGTGTGGTTAGCTAGGTGTCACGTTAGTTAGTTGCTGTTTGTATATAATCCTTGTAACAGGATTCAGAAAGACCACTTGAATAATATACACGATACAAATTCTCTTTTCTTCTTTAGGTTCTGTTCTTCTTAGGTTATAGAAACCTAACAATTCATGACGCCTGTGTAATCAGTGCCTAATCTGCGACTCCACAATTCAAGGACTGCATTTATGACGCCCGCGCAATCAGCGCCAAATCCGTGCGATTCACGCGGACAAGCAGAGGAGAATCCTGTTCTTCATGCTATTAGCGTGAAAAGGCAGTAGGTTGGTGCGATTAGCATGAAAACCATGCTATTGACGTGAGATCCATGCTATTAGTGTAAGATCCATGCTAAGCGTGAAGAGACAGTGATCATGCTGTTTCTTCCTACAAAAACATAAAATCAGAGTGAAAGTGTGCCTGGAGAGGGATTATCAAGTATTCATTAAAATAATACTTTTATCACTGAATTATTGTTAAATCCTTGTTCATTTTACTCTGAAATATCTATATGCCGAAGGCACATCAGTACATCCCAATTGGACTTTTGTGGAGGAAGATATGCTCTCCCAAAGTTAGCCTGAAAATCGATCATTTCTTAAAAAATTCGACGGCATCTCCTTTATTTTATTAACTAATCCCACTTTTACCAAAGTGTGTTCTAAACCATTAATTTGTACCTAATTGACAAGGATGGCACACAAGGATCAACAAAATTTGTGCTCTTACAACCCACAACATAATTGTATAATTTCACATTAACTTTATAATCAATTGCTTAAATCCACTTACATTTTTTTTCTCATTTCAATCACATATTTTCATTTCATGCACTTACATCATTTGACCATATCATCATAACCTAGAATAGGCCTATTGCCCTTTTATCACATACATTCTTCATAATTTACGGAAATTCCATCATTCTTTAAATTACATTCCTCCGAGTACCAAATATAACTACAAATGAAATGCTCCTAATATAACCATAATTATACAACACTAGACTTAGGCAAAATATAATATGAAAATAAAATCATGGTACATGTCACTTATGCAATATAAAATATTCATGCTCTAAGTCTAGCTTATACAAATAATCAAAATGCAAAATGGCATGCTCTCCACATGCTCAACCAGTGGGCCTATTGCCCAAGACTCCGGCACCACTACAACCACCTGAAACATAGCCCCATAACGCGGGTTAAGATATACGAATATATTGTAGTAATCCAAAGGTTCTGGAGGATCACTCCGTCCAATGTCTCACTCAGATGTAAAATAACAATAATAATTATACATATCATGCAAATCAGTCGGCCAAATAGCCTACGTCATATGGCATACGGGCTCTCATCCAAAAATATATCCTCATTTTTATCAAAAAAAAGAAATATCCCCACGATATCATTCAAGGCGCCCTCAACTATAACCGAGACAGTCCTAGAGTGCTCCTCAACGGATGACAACTCTACTGCCCCAAGCCAACTGGAACTCCCTACGGAGGCCTCTCCACTCGAAGTCCCCTACGGCATACGGCAAATATCTACTCGCTAGAGATACGGTACAACTCTAGGTATCCAAACAATAACACATGCATGATTATGTTATAATTACACTAGTGCATCAAACAACTTCCAACCACTTCCCCAATGGCCATGGTGGAGCACATACGAGGATTAACCCCAGTACTAAGAGATTACCTTTTTGAAACTCCCGAGCTAGGTAGCTTCAAACACAATTTACTCCAAGCTTTACTTGTACAAGGAATGCCTACACACAAGATCATTTCCACAACATTTAGTGCCACAAAGACAACTCAATCGCTCATCTAATCATCATGCATACAAGTGATTCAATCACTTACCAATATCCTCTTGGTCAAGGACCAAAGGCAATCCACAAGCTCCAAGCTTTAGTCTTCAAGGATTACGTCTGTGGGAGACAACCTACAATGATCACAACATAGGATCATCAATCTGAAAGTAAAACCGGCCTTGAAGGCCGATGCATGTGAGAGGGAAAAACAAAAAAATTTCTCGCGGAAACACACATGCAAACAGTGATTCATGCTTTAAGACAGCATGATGTTACCTTGTTTATGGTCTGATCATCAGGGAGATCACTTGTCAGGTTTGAAGGGTTCAAACCCTCTAACATTGATCCTCACCACCCTTCGTCAATGATGCAAGAACACCTTCTTGAAAGCCACCAGATGATCACCACAGTGAGGCTTGCTATGCGCTCAATTGGTGAAGGTGGAGGCTAGGTTTGGTGTTTATAAAAGTGAAGTCTTCAACTTGAAATCTCCACTAGAGTGTGGCGCAGAAGATGAGGAGAATAGGCTAGGTTTTTGTGAAAACCCTAAGGAGGAAAACATAGTCCCTTTGTGCGCATAAGTGGTTGCTTAGTAGGGAGAGAATGAGAAGATTTTCCTCACTTGAAAATCCCACTAAGTGTGCGCATGGTTGGAGGGGATTAAGGAATTGTTGCAATTCAAAATTGCTAACAACCTTTCCTTTGAATCCTTATAAGATTAGGTCATTATCCTTTCAAGATTCTAACCTAATGGTCATCATATGACCATTCACTCATGCGCCCCAATCAGTCCCAATATGAGTCCAGATACGTTGAGCAGTTGCATTCAAATTTGAACCAACTAACTCACTTATTCTCTCAACCAACCAAATCAGAATTGGAACACATTTAGTTGATAAGATGACACTCACTTGCAACCAAAGTGGCGCACCATTTCCATCATTGGATAAGATCAAATATTTTTACTTGATGCAGGGGATTTGTTCCAACAAGATCTCATCTTATCCTTTTGTTATGAGATAACTTTTAATAGCCAATTCAAATTCGAATTCAAACACTTGAATTCAAATGTTCAAACATTTAAATTCAAAATTCAAATTCAAAATTCAAATTTCAAAATCCAATTTCAAATTTCAAATTCAAAATTCAAAAATTAAATTTTTGATAATTAATTTAACTAATTAAATTAATTAGTAATGTCTTGGACTATCCAAGCCCATTACTTTGCTCCATGCGCCCTCTACCCATCAGGTGGGCTTCCAAACAACTTCTTGGGCTAACAACCATTATTAGGCCCAATACCTTTAAAGCTAGTTCATCATGACTACAAGGTGTTAGTGTGTGATCCATTAGGTCCAACTTAGCCTCTGACATAAATAGGCTCGGGGCCAACAAGCCCACAACCCAATTAATGACAACACAGAGCACTAGCAATGTTTTGTTGCCCCTGAGCTAGTCGGATTAATGACTTGATCATCCTATTACACATATTTGGTTACCGTATGTATTTCCCTTCCTCTCGGTTATCTTCCCATTAACCTAGGGTAAGGAAATGTATCAACCCCTGCGGTTTAGGGTAAGCTTTATTCCAAATAGGGAATCTTCAATTTACTGACTCTAAAGGTAGATCATCTCATGATCTCTTTTACTATGCATAGATTCCCGAGTCCCTGTAAATGTCATCTCGATTTCTCCGTTTTACAGATAACCTAATCTCTCACAGAGATTTGACGAATTCCTTCAGCTTATCACCCTAGCCCTGTGCTCTTTCAGGACACGCCCAACAGTATACCTATGAGTCTTTATGTTTCAGGCAGACGAGGCATAAAATCAAAGCATGCCTTCTAGAACACAATCTAGGTAATAAACTCTGGCCTTCAGACACACTGTTTATGGCTCCAGTGTTGTCGCAAAGCAACTGTATGGGCTCATCCACGCTTGGAACGACCCTTAGTTCAGTTATGAACTTCTTGATCCACACGGCCTCCTTAGCCGCTTCTGAAGCAGCTATGTATTCAGCTTCTGTCGTTGAATCTGCTTTTGTATCCTGCTTGGAAATCTTCCAAGATACTGGCCCACCATTTAAGGTGAATACGAATACTAATTATGACTTACAGTCATCTTTGTCACTCTGAAAGCTGGCTTCTGTGAACCCTTTCACTGTTAGCTCATTAACCCCACCATAGACCAGAAACGCATCCTTAGTTCAACTTAATTATTTAAGGATGGTTTTGACTGCCGTCTAGTGACCATCTCCAGGGTCAGACTGGTATCTGCTCGTAATGCTTAAAGCATATGAGACATCTGGTCTCGTACATATCATGGACATACATGATGGATCAAATAGCCGAAGCGTATGGAATTCCACTCATGCGATCCTTCTCAGGCTGTGACTTAGGACACATAGCCCTTGATAGGTGTACCCCATGACTGACAGGAAGAAAACCCCTTTTCGACCCTTCCATGCTAAACCTCTTTAGCATCTTGTCAACATACGTGGATTGAGATAAACCCAGCAGCCTATTGGAATTATCTCTATAGATCTTTATACCAAGTATAAAGGCCGCTTCTCCCAAATCCTTCATGGTGAAGTTTTCTGAAAGTCACTCTTTCATTATTTTTAATGTGGGGATGTCATTTCCTATAAGCAATATGTCATCTACATAAAGTACCAGGAAGACGACATTACTCCCACTAACCTTCCTGTAAACACAAGGTTCATCCTCGTTCTTGATAAAACCGTTACTCTTAACGACTTCATCAAAACGTATATTCCAACTCCTTGATGCTTGCTTTAGCCCATATATTGACCTTTGATTTCAAAGCCTTCAGGTTGTGTCATGTACACTTCCTCCTTCAAGAACCCATTCAAGAAGGCGGTCTTGACATCCATTTCCCAAATTTCATAGTCTTGGTATGCTGCTATTACAAGCATGATCCTAACAGATTTGATCATGGCAACTGGTGAGAAAGTCTCATCATAGTCAACTCCTTATCTTTGACGATACCCTTTCGCCACCAACCTAGCTTTGTAGGTCTAAACGTTGCCATCTGCATCAGTCTTTCTTTTAAAGATCCATTTGTTACCGATAGGAACTATTCCTTGCGGTTTAGGAACCAAGGTCCATACCTTGTTTTGTTACATTGAATCCATTTCAGATTCCATGGCTCCAAGCCATCTAGAAGAGTCAACATCCTTGACTGCCTCTTCGTAGTTACTTGGTTCATCTTCCTCAACAGTTTACTGATTCTCAATCACAAACTCATACCTCTCAGGTGGATGGATGACCCTCGTAGACTACGGAGTTGTGTGTTTACTTCTCCATTGGAGAACGTCGCCTGCAGAGCAGACTCGGGTTCCTCAATCTGTTCATGTGGTTCTTGAACTTCTTCAAGATCAATCTTACTCCCACTGACTCCTTGAGAGATCAAATCCTTCTCAAGGAACTCAACATTCCTGGAGTAAAAGCAGTATCCCTTAGAACCATGGGATACCCCACAAATAGACATTTAGTACTCTCAGCACTAAGCTTGTCTGATGCCAACGCTTTGACATAAGCCGGCGATCCTCATACCCTGAGGTAACTCAGGTTGGGTCTCTTACCGGTCCATATCTTATATGGTGTGGTTTGAACAGATTTAGACGGTACCTTATTTAGAAAGTATGTCGTTGTGTCTAAGGCATATCCCTAAAATGATTTTAGAAGTTGAGTCTGACTCATCATAGACCTAACCATGTCTAACAAGGTCCTGTTTCTTCTTTCGGAGACACCATTTTGGTGTGGTGTGTAAGGTGCAGTAAACTGCGAGAGAATTCTATTTTCTCTCAGATAATCCCGAAACTCATGGCTCAGATATTCATCATCACGATCTGATCGCAATGATTTAACCATCTTACCACGCTATTTCTCTACTTCATCAATAAATGAAATAGGAGTATCCTCCTCTAGCCTCAATTGACATTGGGCCACATACATCACAGTGAATGAGTTCTAATAACTCACTAGCCCTATGAATCTCAAGCCCTTTAGGCTTTTGACGAATCATTTTCCCAGCTAGATAAGATTCACATTTTCCATTGGATTCCAAATCCTTGGAGTCTAGTATCCATCTCTATGTATCTAGACAATCTTGTTTCATTTATGTGCCCTAGTCTATAGTGCCAAAGATAGGATTGATTATCTATCCTAGGTCATTTCACATCTACATTGAGCACTTTAGTTCCCATTTCCAAAACATACAAGCCATTTATTAAAGAAGTGTACCAAAACAATATCATTCAAAATGAAAGAAAATGTACCATCCTTAATAGTGAAAGCAAAACCATCTTGTTCTAAACAAGAAATAATGTTTCTAGAAATGCCAGGAACATAAAGACAATTATTCAAATGCAATAAGGTGCTCGTATGCTAATGAAGTCGGTATCTCCACCAGCATGAGCAGCAACTCTTGCTTCATCACCTGCGCAGAGGTCCACCTTGTTCCTTTCCAATCTCCTTGGGCTCCTAAGTACCTGCAACATATTGCAGATATGAGAACCACATCCGGTATCCAATACCCATGAGGTCGGATTAGCACAAGAGTAATTTATCTCAATCATGAAAATACCTGAGGCAGAAGCATCACCATGCTTCTTATCCTTCACATTATTTAGGTAGTCTGGACAATTCCTCTTCCAATGGCCTTTCTTGCCACAATGGAAGCACGCAGCATCGCCCTTGTCCTTGGGTGCCTTCTTACCCTTCTCTTTGCCTTTCTTCTTCTTGGCTTTTCCTTTGGGCTTAAGGGAGTCACCTTTTACAGGCTCCTTATCCTTTCCCTTGGCCTTGCTAGGCCCACCAATCAAAAGAGCATGTGTCCTATCCTTCTTGATAGACACTTCAGTAGTTGTTAACATACTTAACAATTCAGGAAAGCTCACTTGCATCCCACGCATGTTGTAATTCATTATGAATTGACTGAAGGAAGATGGAAGTGAGGTGAGGACTAAGTCATTACTTAGCTCGGCATCCATGATGAAGCCTAGGTTTCCTAGCTTCTCAACAAGTCCGATCATCTTAAGACATGACTGCTCACAGACATCCTACAAGAGAACAATTCTCTAGAGGCCTTGTAAGAACTCGCACCGCTAATTAAGGTAATTAGTGAATTAATTATAATAATTAGGAAATGATTCCATAATTGACCTTAATAATTAATATTGGGCTTAGATAATTATACTGAGTTAGTAAAAATGCTGAAAGTCGCTTTTCGGAAGAAAAGCGCAGATACCGGTTCTGCTACCCGGTATAAATGCGTACCGGAAAAGTATCCCGGAAAATTATAACGAATACATGATAATTACTAGAATATTATGTAGGACTTGTAAAACAAGTTTCAAGTCAAAATAACGTAATCTGATGCCAGAACTAATACTGGCTATGGAAAAGCGCGTACCGGAAAGGTGCTCCGAAAAATAAAATAAAAATATGACAAATTTTAGAAAAATGTCTAGGTCTAGATTCCGAAGTTTGGGATCAAGATCTTTTACTTTGCTATTAAGGCTAATACTGCGCGTTAAGTGGCCATGTGCCTATAAATAGGCACACTAAGGCACAAAACCCTAGGTGCCTCATTTCCTACGTGAAATTCCTGAGTTTGGAGCCACCTTGCTGACTTGGTGCCTTCCTCACTCCCCTTCTTCATTCTTGAACCTTGAGGCCCTCCTCCTTCACTCCTCTTCTCCTAAACACTTGAGAGCATGCAAGGTGAGGAAGTGTGAGTGTGAACTTCTGAGTTTCCAGCCTTTGTGTGTTGGTGAGGTTGCTGGCCTTGGGTGGTTTGAGGGTTGGAGGCCAATGTTGTGGCATTTTGAGGTCCAAGTAGTGATCTTTGTGTAGAAAGAACCAACCTTGCGAAGGTATTTTCGTTTGGTGTTAAGCCAGAACCTTGGGAGCTGGTTGTGAGCTCCAAGAGCACCTCCATCTTCTGTTTTGAGCTTTTGGTAAGTTGTTCAAACTTTGATCTTAAGTTTGGATGCTTAAAGTTGACGTCTTGGCCATGTTTAATGAGTAAACAAGAAGGTATAATGAGTATGAACCTAAAATGGATTAAAAATGCATGCTTTAACGTGTACATGTGTTAAAAGTTGGATCTTTGGACTGGATATTCACGAAATGCAGAAACTGCATTCTGTCATGAGATATCCGGATATTTGTCGAACAGATATCCGGATATCGATATCCGGATATGGTATCCGGATATTGATATCCGGATATGGGACCTGGGTATCCGGATATGGCATATCCGGATATGTCCAGTGTGATATCCGGATATGGCATATCCGGATATGTCCCTTGAGATATCCGGATATCCTGGGTTCTCACAGAACAGTAGCTGTGCTGTATGAACAGTAAGCTATTGGGGGTTTGTGGACCCTAGATTAAGGAAGTTTAACTTCTGTAACTAATGAACTAAGTCAGAATCACATGATTAAGGGCTTATGGCTTTGTTGGAAGCCTTAAGACGTTAAACGTAAAGGAAAGGCGTAGTCTTTAAGTTGTATGCTTGTGATGCATAAATATTGATGTGTTATTGGTCCATATCAGATTGTGATACTGCTGTTTTTGGACTTGTGAGTGGTTGGACTCTTGGCTTGGATAGCTAGCTTGCAAGGTAAGCTTTCGTGTCCTCGGTTTAGCCATTTTGTTGTTCCACCATGTCCCATGGGGATGGGTTTATGCATGCTGTGTTACATGCTTTAATGTTTTGGAAATGCTGTTGAGCTATTTATATGCAATGTGCTTTTATGAGATGCATGTGGTGTCCACCTATACGGTAAGCCTGAGTATGTAGTACATACAAGATGGTGAGGCTGTGGGTGAGGTGCAGGTGGTGTCCTTGTACTCATGTAGGTATAGATGTATTCCTACATTTCTCTGGCCAGTAGATTTGATAAACACACATGGCATGATTAATTGTTGCATCGCATAGTTTTGGAACTTATATTGTAAATACTGTTTTTGAACTTATATTACACATGTAAGTGAGCTTGGGGTGGAAACTCCTTGAGGACCCCTTGTCTTACTGAGATTTCTTGTTAGAGATCTCACCCCACGTTTGGGGACGCTTATTTCAGGATCAGGTAATGTTGAGGGCTCAGGTGGCAGGAGGCCAGAGCTGAGTTGATAGTTATGATATGCTGACCTGCTGGTTGTTGATTGCTGATTATTTGACTGTCGTTATGTTTTCTGCTGAGTTTATGTTGAGACTGTTATTGGGCATTGTTGCCTTATTTGGTGAGCATAGGGTTTGTCCATGCCACATGATTGTTATTGTCCTTTAATTTGATGTTGTAATTAAAGTATCAGGATTTTGACCCAGGCTATGTGTTGTAGTCCTGTGGTTTTAGATACTCACATTATATTTATATATGAGGTATTCCAGTTAGTTGTCTTGCAATTTACATACAGGCAGTATTTTATGAAATTGATTAAGTAATCAAGTTGGCTAAGGTTAATGACGTCATAATTGAATTAAAGAAAAAGTTATTCCGCATTTTTATTAAGCGTAGCTTAATACGATAGTATGTTAACAATCCGGGTTAACACGGGCTGTTACATTTTATGGTATCAGAGAACTTTCTAGGGAAAAGCCTGTATGTATTGCAATAACTTAGGATGTGTCGTTGCGTGTCTACTTTGCGTTCTCTCTGATTGGTGTGTGTTATGATAATGCATATGTGACCACATGGCGTGGGCCTGATCAACTCATTCTTTGTGTAACTTGTGCAGAGTCATGGTGCCACCAAGGAGGAACACTAGTACGAGTGAGGATCAATCGGATCCTATCCTGGCTGCATTGGCTGAGATGCAGGCGGCCCGACTAGCCGACCAGGAAGCCACGAGGCTGGCAAACCAGGCGATGCTGGACGCTATTCGAGATGCGAACCGGCGAGCCACGGCAGAGGTTCTGGAGGAGAACCGGATGGCCAACATGACTATGATGAGGGTCATGTTGGAGGAGTTGAGGGCTGGTCCTGTTGCTGGCCAGTGTCCTCCACCACCTCCACCGCCGCCACCGCCTCCACCTCCGCCACCGCCTCCACCTCCGCCTAGTCAACAGGAGGACACCCAGAGTCAGATGGGTGAGGGCAGTCACTTGACGGGGGCTATGCAGACCATCCCCATATTTGCTGAGGATCGTGACGAAATCGATCGCCGGCTGAATGCTTTCCGCAAGCATAAGCCACCTTCGTTCGACGGATCTTATGATCCCATTGCTGCTGCCAGATGGCTACAGGCGCTGGATAAGATTTTCCGGATCATGCAGTGCACCGATCCGCAGAAGCTGTTGTTCGCCACTTACATGCTGGAGGGCAAGGCTCACGAGTGGTGGACCAACCTTTCTCACATCTACGAGATGCAGGGCCATGTGATGATGTGGCCATTCTTCGAGGAGAGCTTTTTGGGTCAGTACTTTCCATATGACTCTCAGGAAAGGAAACAGGGAGAGTTTGACCGTTTGGTGCAGGGCTCGTTGTCTGTCGACGAGTACCTGGCCAAGTTTAATGAGTTGGTCAAGTTTGCTCATTTCCGTATGGCGAGACCGACTCCTGCTTTTCTTGCTGCTAAGTTCCGGAGGGGACTTAATGAGGACATTGCTGGATATCTTGCTGGTTCCGCTTCGAGAGACTTCGGGGCGTTGGTTCAGCAATGCCGCGACATTGAGGACTACTGCCATGCGAGTCAGGCCAAGAAGGCCAAGATTGAAGTGCCACAGGGTACCGGCGGTTCCGCTACCTGGAAGAACAAAAATTTTGCAAACAAGGGCAAGGGCAAACAGTTGGCGGCTAAGCAAGCGCCAAATCAGTTTAGAAAGACTGCTACTCAGGGGAACGCAGCTAGACCTCCTGCTCCCAGATGCTCGGGATGCGGGAAGTCACACTTTGGGCCGTGTTCTACCGGTCAGCTGATTTGTTTCCAGTGTGGCAAGGAGGGCCACTATTCCAGAGATTGCCCGACGGCGAGAGTTGCTGCAGTGCAGGCTGTGCCATTGCAGATGGTTCCTACTGGGGCACCAGTCATTCCACCTACTACAGGGCGAGTGTACACACTTGATCGTCAGCAGTCGGACAGAGCTCCGAACCTGGTCAGAGGTACTGTTACCATTGGTGGTTCAGCTGTTGATGTGCTTTTTGATTCCGGGGCAACGCACTCTTTTGTTGCTACCCCTATTGCTGTGGGGCTTGAGTTGCCCAGTGATGTGCTTTCTCCACCGATGCGTGTGACCACCGCCACCGGAGAAAAATGTTTGACCTCCACTGTTCATCGCGATGTAGCGTTTCAGTGGGATGGCCGTGACTTCTCGGTAGATCTGATAGGATTGCCGATGGCCAACCTGGAGATTATTCTGGGCATGGATTGGTTGTCCAGAAACTGTGCATTGATTGATTGTTGTGCCAAGAGAGTGGTGATGTCTCCGGGTGGGTCCACAGCCAGTTCCTCACCGTTCATTTCAGTCCTGCAGGCGAGGAGGGCCTTGAGAGCAGGGGCATTTGGCTATGTCATGTTGGGAGGTTTGGTGAGTGGGACACAGGAGGATCTCACTGGCATTCCTGTGGTGAGGGAATTCCTCGAGGTGTTTCCCGAGGAGATTCCTGAGTTTCCACCGCAGAGGGAGATAGAGTTCTCCATCGATTTATTGCCTGGTGTGGGGCCGATATCGTTGGCTCCATACCGGATGTCGCCACCAGAGTTGGCGGAGCTGAAGAAGCATATTAAGGAGCTTTCAGCGAAAGATTTTATTCGGCCGAGTGTGTCTCCCTGGGGAGCACCGGTCATTTTTGTGAAAAAGAAAGATGGGACCATGCGGTTGTGCACCGACTACAGACAATTGAAAAAGGTGACAATCAAGAACAAGTATCCTCTTCCACGCATTGATGATTTGCTGGATCAGCTCAGGGGTGCTTGCGTATATTCCAAGATCGACCTCCGGTCCGGTTACCATCAGATACGGGTAAAGCCGGAGGATGTCCCAAAGACAGCGTTTCGCTCGAGGTACGGGCATTATGAGTACTTGGTGATCCCGTTTGGACTCACCAATGCACCCGCAGTGTTCATGGACTACATGAACAGGATCTTCCAGCCGTACCTGGATCAGTTTGTGATCGTCTTCATTGACGACATCTTAATTTACTCCAAGACGGAGGAGGAGCATACTGAGCACTTGAAGATTGTGTTGCAAGTGTTGAAAGAGAAAAAGCTATATGCTAAGCCGTCGAAATGCGAGTTTTGGCTCAAGGCGGTGAAATTTCTGGGTCATGTGATTTCTGCTAATGGAGTTGCAGTTGATCCTAACAAGATTGAGGCCGTGATGGATTGGGAGAGGCCCAAGACGGTTACAGAAGCGAGAAGCTTCTTGGGTTTGGCAGCCTACTATAGGAGGTTCATAGAAGGATTCTCCAAAATGGTGCTACCGATGACTCGCCTGACCCGAAAGGAGACTCCATTCGTGTGGACACATGAGTGTGAGGAGTGTTTCTAGGAGTTGAAGGAGAGACTGACTACTGCTCCTGTGTTAGTCCTTCCTGATCCTGCGGAACAGTTTGAGTTATACTGCGATGCCTCTGGTAAAGGACTAGGCTGTGTGTTAATGCAGAAAGGGAAAGCTGTTGCTTACGCTTCAAGACAGTTGAAACCTCATGAGGAGAACTACCCGACTCACGACTTGGAGTTGGCGGCCATTGTTTTTGCTTTCAAGATTTGGAGGCATTACCTGTTTGGCATGAAGTTTGCTGTATTCAGTGACCACAAGAGCCTGAAATATCTGTTTGACCAGAAAGAGTTGAACATGAGACAACGAAGATGGATGGAGTTCTTGAAGGACTACGACTTTGAGTTGAGGTATCACCCTGGCAAGGCCAATGTGGTAGCCGATGCTTTGAGTCGGAAATCCGTGAGCTTATCCAGCTTGATGATGAGCGATTACGAGGTGATTGAAAAGTTCAGAGACTTGAGAGTGAACTCCTTGTTTGGGGGCGCACTGCTCGAAATGGAAACAGCAGAAGTGATTAATGAGCTGATGGAAAAGATTAAAGAGGCGCAAGTGCAAAGAGAGTGCCTTGATTATGTGAAGAACCAGGACGGTGTGTCTTGGAACGAGGACGGATTGCTGCTGTTCCAGAAGAGGATTGTTATTCCTCGAGGGCCATTGACTGAGGAGGTTATGGCAGAGGCTCATAAGGGCCGGTTCACTATCCACCCTGGTGCTATAAAAATGTATCAGGACTTAAAAAGGAATTTTTGGTGGCCGGGCATGAAGAAGGACATAGCGGTCTACGTGTCCAAGTGTTTGATATGTCAGAAAGTGAAGATCGAGCACCAGAAACCGTCTGGTAAACTTCAACCTCTTGAAATTCCACAGTGGAAGTGGGAGAGTATTTCCATGGACTTCGTGGTGGGATTGCCTAAAACTCAGGCTGGTTGTGACTCTATTTGGGTCATTGTGGACAGATTGACCAAGTCTGCCCATTTTCTTCCAGTGAATGTGAGCTTCACTACAGAGCAGTTGGCCAAGCTTTATGTCCGCGAGATTGTGAGGCTTCACGGGGTGCCCGAGAGTATCATCAGTGATAGGGACCCGAAGTTCACTTCTCGGTTCTGGGAGGCGCTGCAGGAGGCTTTTGGTACACAGTTGAGATTGAGTACCGCCTATCACCCTCAGACTGACGGACAGACTGAGCGGACCATCCAGACATTGGAGGACATGTTGAGAGCTTGCACGTTGGAGCAGGGTTCTGCATGGGATAGGTACCTTCCGTTGGTAGAATTCTCGTACAACAACAGTTTTCATGCTAGTCTGGGCATGGCACCCTACGAGGCGCTGTATGGTAGGAGGTGTCGGACTCCTACCTGCTGGTCTGAGGTTGGAGATAAAGAGTTATTTGGCTTGGACTTTGTCCAAGATACTACCCAGCAGATCCAGATGATCAGAGAAAAGTTGAAGCAGGCGCAGAATCGCCAGAAAAGCTACTATGATGTCATGCATCGACCACTGGAGTTCAGTGAGGGTGAGCACGTGTTTGTGAAACTTTCACCTGTCACCGGTGTTGGACGGGCACTCGGAGTGAGGAAGTTGAGCCCTCGGTTCATTGGGCCCTACCAGATCCTTGGTAGAGTAGGACCTGTTGCCTATCGACTCGCCTTGCCTCCGAACCTAGCCAACATCCACGACGTGTTTCACGTGTCTCAGCTTCGAAAGTACATAGCAGACCCTTCGCACGTGGTGCAGCCGGATGATGTGGAGGTTCGGGAGAACCTAAAGACTCCCGTCGGACCACTCAAGATTCTCGATCGAGGCGAGAAACAGCTTAGAAGCAAGATCATTCCGATGGTCAAGGTGCAGTGGACTGGGCGTAGTCCCGAGGAATGCACGTGGGAGCGAGAGGATGAGCTTCTCCGACAGTATCCCGACTTTCGAGACAGGTATGTTTCTGATTTTGAGGACAAAATCCTTAAAAATGTGGGGTGAATGTAAGAACCCGCACCGCTAATTAAGGTAATTAGTGAATTAATTATAATAATTAGGAAATGATTCCATAATTGACCTTAATAATTAATATTGGGCTTAGATAATTATACTGAGTGAGTAAAAATGCTGAAAGTCGCTTTTCGGAAGAAAAGCGCAGATACCGGTTCTGCTACCCGGTATAAATGCGTACCGGAAAAGTATCCCGGAAAATTATAACGAATACATGATAATTACTAGAATATTATGTAGGACTTGTAAAACAAGTTTCAAGTCAAAATAACGTAATCTGATGCCAGAACTGATACTGGCTATGGAAAAGCGCGTACCGGAAAGGTGCTCCGAAAAATATAATAAAAATATGACAAATCTTAGAAAAATGTCTAGGTCTAGATTCCGAAGTTTGGGATCAAGATCTTTCACTTTGTTATTAAGGCTAATACTGCGCGTTAAGTGGCCATGTGCCTATAAATAGGCACACTAAGGCACAAAACCCTAGGTGCCTCATTTCCTACGTGAAATTCCTCTGAGTTTGGAGCCACCTTGCTGACTTGGTGCCTTCCTCACTCCCCTTCTTCATTCTTGAACCTTGAGGCCCTCCTCCTTCACTCCTCTTCTCCTAAACACTTGAGAGCATGCAAGTGAGGAAGTGTGAGTGTGAACTTCTGAGTTTCCAGCCTTTGTGTGTTGGTGAGGTTGCTGGCCTTGGGTGGTTTGAGGGTTGGAGGCCATTGTTGTGGCATTTTGAGGTCCAAGTAGTGATCTTTGTGTAGAAAGAACCAACCTTGCGAAGGTATTTTCGTTTGGTGTTAAGCCAGAACCTTGGGAGCTGGTTGTGAGCTCCAAGAGCACCTCCATCTTCTGTTTTGAGCTTTTGGTAAGTTGTTCAAACTTTGATCTTAAGTTTGGATGCTTAAAGTTGACGTCTTGGCCATGTTTAATGAGTAAACAAGAAGGTATAATGAGTATGAACCTAAAATGGATTAAAAATGCATGCTTTAACGTGTACATGTGTTAAAAGTTGGATCTTTGGACTGGATATTCACGAAATGCAGAAACTGCATTCTGTCGTGAGATATCCGGATATTTGTCGAACAGATATCCGGATATCGATATCCGGATATGGTATCCGGATATTGATATCCGGATATGGGACCTGGGTATCCGGATATGGCATATCCGGATATGTCCAGTGTGATATCCGGATATGGCATATCCGGATATGTCCCTTGAGATATCCGGATATCCTGGGTTCTCACAGAACAGTAGCTGTGCTGTATGAACAGTAAGCTATTGGGGGTTTGTGGACCCTAGATTAAGGAAGTTTAACTTCTGTAACTAATGAACTAAGTCAGAATCACATGATTAAGGGCTTATGGCTTTGTTGGAAGCCTTAAGACGTTAAACGTAAAGGAAAGGCGTAGTCTTTAAGTTGTATGCTTGTGATGCATAAATATTGATGTGTTATTGGTCCATATCAGATTGTGATACTGCTGTTTTTGGACTTGTGAGTGGTTGGACTCTTGGCTTGGATAGCTAGCTTGCAAGGTAAGCTTTCGTGTCCTCGGTTTAGCCATTTTGTTGTTCCACCATGTCCCATGGGGATGGGTTTATGCATGTTGTGTTACATGCTTTAATGTTTTGGAAATGCTGTTGAGCTATTTATATGCAATGTGCTTTTATGAGATGCATGTGGTGTCCACCTATACGGTAAGCCTGAGTATGTAGTACATACAAGATGGTGAGGCTGTGGGTGAGGTGCAGGTGGTGTCCTTGTACTCATGTAGGTATAGACGTATTCCTACATTTCTCTGGCCAGTAGATTTGATAAACACACATGGCATGATTAATTGCTGCATCGCATAGTTTTGGAACTTATATTGTAAATACTGTTTTTGAACTTATATTACACATGTAAGTGAGCTTGGGGTGGAAACTCCTTGAGGACCCCTTGTCTTACTGAGATTTCTTGTTAGAGATCTCACCCCACGTTTGGGGACGCTTATTTCAGGATCAGGTAATGTTGAGGGCTCAGGTGGCAGGAGGATAGAGCTGAGTTGATAGTTACGATATGCTGACCTGCTGGTTGTTGATTGCTGATTATTTGACTGTCGTTATGTTTTCTGCTAAGTTTATGTTAAGACTGTTATTGGGCATTGTTGCCTTATTTGGTGAGCATGGGGTTTGTCCATGCCACATGATTGTTATTGTCCTTTAATTTGATGTTGTAATTAAAGTATCAGGATTTTGACCCAGGCTATGTGTTGTAGTCCTGTGGTTTTAGATACTCACATTATATTTATATATGAGGTATTCCAGTTAGTTGTCTTGCAATTTACATGCAGGCAGTATTTTATGAAATTGATTAAGTAATCAATTTGGCTAAGGTTAATGACGTTATAATTGAATTAAAGAAAAAGTTATTCCGCATTTTTATTAAGCGTAGCTTAATACGATAGTATGTTAACAATCCGGGTTAACACGGGTTGTTACAGGCCTCATACCTCTCATGCCTGCCTTTAATATCATACAACTCTTCGAGATGCATGATAATAGAGGGAGCATCCATATGCTCATGCTACTTTCGCAGTTCAGGCGACATGGATGCTAACATGATGCAAACTGCCATCACATTGTCATCCATGTGCTGTTGGTGGGTTACGAAATCAAATTTAGTGAACCCTTCTTCCCCTTCCCTAGGAGCTGCGGGTAATGCAGCATCTAGAACGTAAGCAATCTTTTCGACCCTTAGAACAATTCTTAGGTTCCGATACCAGTCCATAAAGCTTGAACCGGTCAGTTTATTCGTATCGAGAATTGAACGCAGTGACAGTGGATTAGTCATACTAAAAGCTGAAAAAGATGTAAATAAGATTTTAGTTAATATACGGTTATGTAGTTAAAGACAAAAATTTTAAAGACTTTAAATAATTTGCCCCTCCCACTATTTTATCTAAGTCAATGACCCTTATTATTTGACTTAGCGTTAATCTACTTTTAGATTTTACCTTAGTGGGATTAAGAGTTCGATTATTTATTTTAATCTCCATCTGAGACCGCAAGATTAATTTAAATAATGGGTTGATCCTTATCAATAGTATCTCATACCCTCTCTTAACATTAGGTTGACAACACAGAGCACTAGCAATGCTTTGTTTGCCCCAGAGCTATTCGGATTAATGACTTGATCATCCTATTACACATATTTGGTTACCGTATGTATTTCCCTTTCTCTCGATTATCTTCCCATTAACCTAGGGTAAGGAAATGTATCAACCCCTGCGATTTAAGGTAAGCTTTATTCGAAATAGGGAATCTTCAATTTACTGACTTTAAAGGCAGATCATCTCATGATCTCTTTTACTATGCATAGATTCCCGAGTCCTTATAAATGTCACCCGATTTCTCCGGTTTACAGATAACCTAATCTCTCACAGAGATTTGACGAATTCCTTCAGCTGATCACCCTATCCCTGTGCTCTTTCAGGACACGCCCAACAGTATACCTATGATTCTCCATGTTTCAGGCAGACGAGGCATACAATTAAAACATGCCTTCTAGAACACAGTCTAGTTAATAACCTCTGGTCTAAGGAAAGACATACCCAAATATAAAGAGATTACTCTAATGACACTATATGTGAGATTTCCTCATAAAGTCTCTTTTAGGGTCTGTTCAGTGCGAGCTATACTCTTACCCGAGATCACTGATCCTCGATCTCAGTGTCTCTAGACTAGGAACATAAAATTAGGAATAGACGTGCGATATCCTTGAATCCTCATGATCGTGATCTCATCACAGATACTCAAGAGATACATGTTCTATTCCAAGGGGTTTATCCAGTTCGTTCATATAATATTAACAATAATATCGAGAAATAATATGAAACTGGATAAAGAGTGCTTTTATTCATTTCGATAAAAAAATTTCTACATCTACTGTCCTTTATTTAATCAAAAGATTGTCTCTAGGACACCCATATACTAACACAATCCACTTGTCATAGAAGTCATATCTTAAAGCAATGCATCTCCCCCAACATACAAACAATTCGGCCATCATGGCCTTTTTACACTATTAATATTGTTAATTTCATTTCATTATTCCTATGGCTTCCTTAGTCAACCACAACACCATAATTATCCAAGAAGTTCATCAAACCATAACTTAGCACAATTTTTCCCTAAATTACCCTATATGGCCGAATTGTAGACAACCAAGTAACTAGGGATTTCTCTTGTATTCTCAAGGTTCAAGGTTCATTTCTAGGCCTACATTAGTTCATCCAATTGCTCAACAACTCCATTCATCCAACTAATCATACAATTGCACAATTTTACAATAATTTCCCTAACTTGGCTGAATCCATGACACCTAAGGACCAAGGGATTTTTCTCACAAACTTCAAGCATCACACACTCATATAATCCACTTAAACTTGGTTCAAATCATCAACCAACTCAATTACATAATTTTCGCACTATTTTGCCCAATATTCCTTTAAATGGCCGAATTGCACAAGGCCAATTACCAAGGTTTCTCAATTGATTTTTCATACATCAAATGCACCACACATCATGTAATTAGCTACTTTAACTAATCCACAACTCGACTTTTCAATTATGCCACATCCAATTTCACAAATTCTCAAGCTCATCATCAAAGTTTCCATTAAGTTACAAATTTTTTCTCAATAATTTTTATGAGTTCAATAACTTTAATTCATCATTCTAAGAAACATTTATCTAATGCACAAAATTCATTTGAGGTCCCCAACTACATCAATCAAGATACACATAGCTTTAGGTCTTGAAAATTGATCTCAACAATTTACCAATAATAGGTAGTGAAACTTACCAAAAATAAAGGTCCAAGACCCCTAAGAACAATACCCAAGCAATGACTCAACCAACAAGCTCCAATGGTTGCCAAGTTTTCAAATTTTTGTGGGAATGGGTAGGGATTTTCTCAAAATCTAGGGGATTTCAAGAGAAATAGAGGTGTGGGTTGGACTCATTTAGTGATATCCTTGAAGTTTCATGTGAAACACAAGGTGTTTGATAAGGAATTGAAGGAGAAAAATTCCACCCCATTTGACAAGGTGAAGCTCGGCCTTGAGGAGAGAGAGGGAGTGAAGAGGGTAATGAATATTAGTTGATTGGTGGGTGGCTTAAGTCACTTAAGTGAGTAGGTCCCACTTGACACATCACTCAATTTAAATTATTTCAAATCTCCCACTTAAACCACTAATCTCAAATTAATTCACAAACTATTTATAAAATTCAAAATTTAACATTCACCAAAGTCCTTTAATTATACTTGATCAGATGAATCCGGAGTTTTCCAGTCATTCGTTGAAATTACTATTTTAACCTGATATGTGCACAATTGGCACGTTTTCTCAAAAACCCTAAACTCCATCAAATTTCATCAATAATTTTATATCTTAACACTAAGTACCTTTTCCAACTTATATTCAAGCCTAGTTCACAAATTTCACTAGGCATATTTTTCGGTGCAATAGTACTGGTGTATTTTCATCCGGTAAACATATTATTCATCAAATTTCCAGAAACTTGCTAAACCACTCAATTTTTTGTTCTGAATCCATTTACAGGTTTATTTTTCCCATTTGAGACCTTCTGCTAATATTTTACTGTTTAGGATTACGTATTTGTTAAATTGTCGTTTTGCCCTTTTTACGTATTTTGACCTAGAGCTCAAGATTTTCACTAATCCTACCCTTAAATTATTATTTTAACTTCCATTAAGTGACTCAAATATATGAAGTTTTATAGTCTGCTAGTTTGACTAGCATGGTTATGAGAGATTATGATGTGATAGAGAAGTTCAGGGATTTGTAGTTATCCATCTTTGTTGGTGGAAGACTTCTTGAGCTAGAAACAATAAAGGTTCAAAATGAGTTAGTATAAAGAATTAGAGAAGCACAAGAGAAAGATGAGGATGTTATATCTGTGATAGATCAAAGTTATATCTCTTTGACAATCAATTTATGATGAGGTATCAGAATAGAGCTAATGTACCCAAAGGCCAATTAATGGAGGAGGTGATGATAGAGGTACATAAAAGGTCAGTTCACCATCCATCCTAGAGCTATAAAAATGTACCAAGATTTAAAGAGAAAATTTTGCTAGCCGGATATGAAAATAGGCATGGCTAAATATGTCTCCAGCTAGGTGTTTGACTTGTTAGAAAGTCAGGATAGAGTATTAGAAGCCATCAGGATTTCACAAGCCATTGGAGACTCCTGAATGTAAAAGGAAGAGCATTTCCATAAATTTTGTAGTGGGCTTGCCTAGAACCCAGGCTATAAATGATTCCATATGGGTCATTGTTGGATAAAGATAGGAGAAAGGCAATTTTTGGGGCCAAATCTATTACAAGACATTACGAAATAG
Source organism: Gastrolobium villosum (assembly GCA_032173675.1). Taxonomy (NCBI): domain Eukaryota; kingdom Viridiplantae; phylum Streptophyta; class Magnoliopsida; order Fabales; family Fabaceae; genus Gastrolobium; species Gastrolobium villosum. Next base: position 44,572 of record JAVKPL010004168.1, read on the forward strand.
ATTAAGTTAGTCATAGAAAAAGCTAGAGAAAGCATTGAGTTGATAAAAAATTTACTATGATCACAAGCATCGACCTCTTGAATTCAGTGAGGGGGAAAATGTTTTTGTGTGAGATTATCACCTGCGATAGGTGTAGGGCGTGCTTTTGGAATGAGGAAACTGTGTCTTGGAAATATAGGCCCTTATCAGGTTATCATAAGGGTGGGACCAATGGCATACCAGTTAGCTTTTCCTACTCAGTTATCCCAGTTACATGATGATTTTCATGTATATCAGCTCAGAAAGTAAATTGCATATTTGTCTTATGGGGCATAGTCAGATGATGTAGAGATACGAGAGGACTTAAAAACTCATGTGGGGCCACTTCGGATTCTGAGTAATGATGAGAAGAGATTGAGAAAGAAGACTATTACTATGGTCAAGATTCAATGGGAAGGCATAATACCTAAGAAGTCCACTTGGGAATAGGAAGATAAGCTCTTCAAGTAGTATCCTGAGATTATGGACACATAATTTCCTAATTTTGTGGTCAAAATTCCTAAAAGGTGTGTGAATATAATAACTTACACTTGTATGAGAAAATGGGAATTTTCCATAATTAATGGGAAGAAATTAGAAAAGAGACGGATTATGAAAACAATTCACTTTAAAGTAAAAAGTGAAATTACAGTAAGTTTTGCGGTAAAAATTATAATCAGAAAAATTATCGAAAACTTAAAGAATTATCAATTAAATAATAATTTTAGAAAGTTTAGAAATTAATCACACATTTTAGGTGCTAAGTCATGGCTAGAATAGAAATTAAATGAAGAAAGGACATAGAGAGAATTACTAGAAAGAAAGATGACAAAAGTCAACAAAGTAAAAAGCAAAAGTGATTAAGATAGTTAATGATATGTCATTAAGCCAAAAAGACCATATTCATCATTACTTTTTCTTAATCAAGCCCGCCAACCTGATATGCCTCTAGCATATATATGATTTTGAGACAAAATGAGAAAGGAATCTTGATTAATCTTGGATAAAAAGGGCTAGAATTACTATTAATTTGATAAATCTCAATCAGAGATTGTGCAACTGATTTCCTTCCGATTTTGTAGGAATCAGGACAAAAAGAGGCACATTTGGAAGTACCAGGCTGAAGACATACACGCTCACAATGTGGGTGTGGCGCTGACAGCGCTAGAAGGACTTTTCATCCAGAGGCACTCACGCTCACAACATGAACTTCGCGCTAGTAGCGCCAGACATTCGTGCCACCCACGCACATTGCGTGGGATCCACGCTAGTAGCGCCAACAGTCAGAGACATCCACGCTCACAGCGTGGAAGTCACGCTAAGAGCGCCAGTTTGCGGGAAATAACATCACCATGATTTTCAAGGGCAATTTTGGAAGAAGAAAAGGGGGGCTATAAAAAGGATGCTTCATGAAAGAATTAGGTATTCTATTATCAGAGAACCTTCGTGCTTCAGAGAGAGAGCTCCTGAGAGATCTTCTTATTCATCTTTGTTCTTCCGTTCTTCTATTTCTAGTGGATATTGAATATTCATAGATCTACCATGACCATGGTTGGCTAGTTTTCTTTATTGTAGTTAGGGTCACAAACCCTATGTGAACCCTTTTCACGATGGATTGGTTTATTTTCGCTCGTTTATTTTAATATATTTTACCTTTACTCTCTGCGTATTGTTTATTATTTATGTTAGACTTGATCAACTTAATAGGAGATAATAATTTGGGAATTAGGGCTCGCAATAGGAATATTGGGGTTGTGGTTCTGAAAGGGGGTAAAGTAACAATTTATGCATGTTCTAGGGATAGACTTGTGTGAATTGCAGTCGTTTAATTTATCGAGATTAATGCTTAATTTCATGCGGGATTGCTAAGGAAGTAGGGTTCCAATTGGATTAAAGGGTTAGATTGCCAAGGGATTGGGATTTAGCTAATTATTTTTAGATGATAAATTGTCTGAGTTATTAAAATGAATGATCATTGTCAATCAATCCAAAGTTTAAAGTGGGGATCATATGGTGAGTGTACCTTAGCTGCAATGCCTTTTATTATTCTCTCAAAAATCCAGTTTTATTTTACCATTGCGTATTAAAATTGAAAATTATAGATTTGAAACATTTATATTGATTTTACCATAAATTCACTATTTTCCAAAATAACAAAATTTTCCAACTTATGGGGACTGGTTATTGTGGTACTTGGCTTACAATCCCTGTGGAGACGATACTCTACTTACTCACTATATTACTTATGCGATCAGTACACTTGCCGGTGAGCATCACAACCCCATTTTCAAGAGCTTAAACCTAGATTCTTCAATACTTGGTGAAACACCTTGGTTCTTTGACCAAAATTGAATAAAGTCACAAGAGGAGTAAAGCTAACCAATTAGTTTCACTGGGGAAGTATTGGTGAGTGAGATATCTCCATTTAAAGTCTAGAGTGATTTTGGGATCTTGGTGTTTTGGTGTGTTTTCAAACCATAGAAACTTGAAAAGATCATCTTTCATCATTTTATGGACATAGTGGTAAGAAATTTCCACTTAATCCATGTTTTTTTCAAGATTCATGAATTTTGGATTTTTATGGTTTTGATGGATTTTTTGGTATTGTTTTGATGTAGAGATGTGCCAAGTAGTGTCTTGGTGGGAGAAGATCCATTGGATGAGACTTTAGGTTGAAGAACGTAACAGTTTAATATTATTAAAGATGTAAAATTGATGTTTAAGTGTAGATAGAGATTTTCTAGCCATATGACTTAGTATGTTGTGTGATATATATGTTAATAATCATCTTTTCATATTTGCATTAGGTTGCTATTGTGTTGAATTAGTGGTTGTTTGCATAAAGTGAAAAAGAAAGTAGAAAACGAGAATGCCATAACAGGTAAACTTCTGGACATCGGGCATCAGTCCTTGGTGTGTTCCACCAAACTCCTTTGGGGATGAATGGTTTATATTGTGCATTGGGTGTTAAACCTTGTGTGATGCATGATGAGAAATAATAGAAAGTAGACATATGGTGCATTGGGTGTTAAACCTTGTATGATGCATGATTAGAAAGAATAGATAGAAAGAAAGAATAGACAGAAAGAAATATAGACAGAATAGAAAGTAGACAACACTTCTTTGTGGTGTGATCCTTCGGGACAACCCTTAGGAGTATACCATATTTGGGTATTTATCCTGTGGGATAACCCTTGATAAGGTATTTTGCATCTTCTTCGAAAATGCAATGGTTTGCCAAAGTAGAGAAAGAACAGGAAAAACTGAAGGAACTTCCATTGAAAAGCCTTTGGGACATCCTTGGGTTATAGATATCTAAGAGCCACAAGTAGAGTGTGTTAATATATGGTGTCCTAGAGACAATCTTTTGATTAAATAAGGACATAAGATGTGGACCTTTTATCGAAATAAATAATAAGCACTCTTTATCCTGTTTCATATTTTGTCTCGATATTATTGTTAATATATTATGAATAAACTGGATAAACCCCTTGGAATAGAACAGGTATCTCTTGAGTATCAGTGATGAGATCACGATCATAAGGATTCAAGGATACCACACGTTTATTCCTAATTTTATGTTCCTAGTCTAGAGACACCGAGAATGGGGATCAGTGATCTCGGGTAAGACTAGCACGACTTATCTGCTTGTATTTGGATACAAGGCAAAGACCTCATGTGCTACAGATATGGAGATGTCTTAGCTAAAGTCGTGGGTGGACCTATAAGGGTATAGCTCACACTGAACAGACCCACAAAGAGACTCTATGAGGAAATCTCACAGATAGTGTCATTAGAGTAGTCTCTTTATATTTGGGTATGTCTTTCCTTAGATCAGAAGTTATTACCTAGATTGTGTTCTAGAAGGCATACTTTGATTGCATACCTCGTCTTCCTGAAACATGGAGACTCATGGGTACACTGTTGGGCTTGTCCTGAAAGAGCACAGGGCTAGGGTGATAAGCTGAAGGAATTCGTCATGTCTCTGTGAGAGATTAGGTTATCTGCAAACCGGAGAAATCGGGATGACATTTATAAGGACTCGGTAATCTATGCATAGCAAAAGAGATCATGAGATGATCTACCTTTAAAGTCAGTAAATTAAAGATTCCATATTTCGAATAAAGCTTACCCTAAACCGCAAGGGTTGATACGTTTACTTACCCTAGGTTTAATGGGAAGGTAACCGAGACGAAGAGAAATACCTACGGCAACCAAATATGTGTAATAGGATGATCAAGTCATTAATCTAACTAGCTTTGGGGCAAAAAAACATTGCTAGTGCTCTGTGTTATCATTAAATGGGTTGTGGGCTTGTTGGGCCCAAGCCCATTTATGTCAGTGGCTATGTTGGACCTAATGAGTCACACACTAACACCTTATTGTCTTGATGATCTAGCATTAAAGATATTTGGCCTAATAATGGTTGTTGGCCCAAGAAGAAGTTTGGAAGCCCACCTAATGGGAAAAGGGCGCATGGATCATGTAATGGACTTGGATACTCCAAGACATTACTAATTAATTTAATTAGTTAAATTAATTATCAAATATTTAAATTTTGAATTTTGAATTTGAAACTTGAATTTTGAATTTTGAATTTTGAATTTTGAATTTTGAATTTTGAATTTTGAATTTTGAATTTTGAATTTGAATTTGAATTTTGAAATTCGAATTTTGATTTTGAAATTTGAATTTTGAATTTTGAATTTTGAATTTAAATGTTTGAACGTTTGAACAAATCCCTTGTATCAAGAGGAGATCTTTGGAGATCACCAAGGGATGTTTGGGGTGCTGATTTGGTGTGGTTATAAATGTCATCTAGTCAACCAAATAAGCTCCAATCAGATTTGGTTGGTTGAGAGAATAAGAGAGTGAGTTCGTTCAAATTTGAATGCAACTACTTAACGTATCTGGACCCCTTTTGGGGATGAATGGGGTGCATAGATGGCTGGCCATATGATGGCCATTATGTCAGAATCTTGACTAGAAAAAGACCTAGTCTCATGAGGATTCATAGGGAGGTTGTTGGGAATTTTGAATTGCAACAATTCCACCTTTATCTCCTCTAGTTGTGCGCCACTTTGATGAGGATTTTAAGTGGAAAATCTGATTTTCATTCATTCTCTCACTCTCTTGTGCGCAAACTTTGGTGAGTTCTCCTTAAGGTTTCACAAAATAACCTTGCCTTTTCTAAGAGCATCCATGCGCCACTCTTGTGAAGTTTTCATGGTGAAGACTTCACTCTTCTAAACACCTTTACCTAGCCTCCTCCTTCACACATTGGACGCCTAGCAAGCTTGGTGTGGTGGTCAATTGGTGGCTTTCAAGAAAGAGTTCTTGCATCTTTACGTGGGTGGTGTGGATCAACGTTAGAGGGTTTGAACCCTTCAAACCTCACACTGATCTCCTTGGTGTTTGAATCAGAAACAAAGGTAACATCATGATGTCTTAAAGCACGAGTCTTGATTGCATGTGTGATTCCGCTTGAGAAAATTTTTGTTTTTCCCTCTCATATGCTTCGGGCTTCAAGGCCATTTATTTTCAAGTGGTATCAGAGCCCAGTTGCTTTACCATCGGCGGGTCATGGTACCTTGTTTGTGAAAATTGTTTTTCACGGTCAAAAATCTTTAAAGGGTTTTAAAGGGTTAAAGTTTGAATTTTGCATATGGATTTTGAATTACAATGCTTTAAATTTTTAAAGTTTTTGTTTTTATGAACATGTTAATACGATTGCTATGTTCATATATCTATATGTAGTTATGGTTTTGTTTCTTTTTATTTGTGAAAGTTTTAAAAAGAAACACCTTTTTGAAAGGGATGATTCGGCCATGAAGGGTACTTAGGGTACCTTGATTGTTTTCTTATTTTTCTCCATGAATTGTATCATGAGCATAGCATGAAATTTTTGTTACAAAATTTTTCATATACATGCATATAAGATTCGGCCATTAAAGGGTTTATGGTTGCATGCATGGTTTAATTTTGTGTTCTTTGAGAAAGAGTTAACAAAATTTAAATTATAAAAATTGTTATATAATTCGGCCATTAAGAGAAAAATTAAGAAAATTTGAATCTTGATTCTTGTAATCACATTTTAATTGTTAAAATGTTGAGACGTGTGAAGGACATGTTTTATGATATTTGATATCTTGTGCTTGCAAAGTTGTTTAACCTTTCGGGTGCAAAAGGAAGGGGATGGTCATGGTGCCCAAAATTCGAATTTCAAATTTTTAAATTAAAGGTGTAATTTTGCTCTATTTAAATTAGAGGTGTAATTTGAATTTTGAATTTTGTAATTTTTCATTTGTCCCTCCAAAGATGTTTTGGAGTTTCTTTAATTATTTGTTATTAGAGAATTAGGCTAGTGGCGTTTAGATGACAAGCAGCCGTGGCTTGAGAAGCAAGATGGACGAATGCGCGAGCACCATGACTGTCTCAAATAAAATTGTTTTATATGCTAGTATGCTTTGTACGACTAGTATGCATGAGATATTGTATCGCGAATGTATGCTTTTATGACTTAAGACGTCTAGTATGCATGAATTGGACAAATCGTGTTTGTATGCCTTATTATGCACGTCCAATTGCGACTAGTGTAAACCGATAGATGTTTGATATAGGTTACGACTAGCATGATAACATACATATGCGTTTGATGAGACTTAGTAAACCCTAAATAAAAGGAACCCTTAAAAGGAATAAATTATTAAGCGCATGATTACCTCCCATCACCAATATTACTCAAACCTCCTCTAAATAGTGATGCTCCACAACTCAGTTGGGACCCACTGTTTCGTTGAGGAAGAGTAGTTTTAGAAGTGTGAGACACTTAGGGTGCTGGTTAGTGCTTAACTGAGGCATAAGTTGCAGGCTCGGCCGGGCTTGTGTGCTTAGGGTAATAGTGCTAGGTTGGTTACATGAGATGCACCACTAAGTGACAAGGAGTTGTCAACCTAATCTTAAGAGAGGGTATGAGAAACTGTTGATAAGGATCAACCCATTATTTAAATTAATCTTGCGGTCTCAGATGAGGGTTAAAATAAATAATCGCACTCCTAATCCCACTAAGGTAAAGTCTAAAAGTAGACTAACCCTAAGTCCAAGGGTAAGGGTCATTGACTTAGATAAAATAGTGGGAGGGGCAAATTATTTAAAGTCTTTAATAATTTGTTTTTAATACATGTCTATATATTAATTAAATTATCTTTCCATCTTTTCAGTTTTTAGTATGACTAATCCACTGTCACTGCGCTCAATACTCGATACGAACAAACTGACCGGTCCTAATTTTATGGACTGGTATCGGAACGTGAGAAATGTTCTGCGGGTCGAAAAAGTTGCTTATTCCTTGACACTTCTTTACCTATTGCGCCTAAGGAAGGGGAAGATGGGTTCGTGGAATTTGATTTCGAGGCCCACAAGCAACACATGGATGATATTGTGTTGGCTTGCTGCATCATGCTGGCATCCATGTTTCCTGAACTGCGTAAACAGCACGATCATATGGATGTCCCCCTCTATTATCCTGCATCTCAGGGAGTTGTATGATATTAAAGGCAGACATGAGAGGTATGAGACCTTTAGGGAATTGTTCCTATGCAAGATGACTGAAGGCATGTGTTTTAACCGCCATGTACTGAAGCTGATAGCGCTCATTGAGAAGCTAGAGGGTCTAGGGTTCACAATGGATGCTGAATTAATTAATGACTTAGTTCTATCATCACTTCCTCCTTCTTTCAGTGAATTCATAATGAATTACAACATGCATGGGATGCTTGTGAGCTTGCCAGAGTTGTTAAGTATGTTAACAACTGCTGAAATGTCTATCAAGAAGGATGAGACACGAGCTCTTCTGATTGGTGGGCCTAAAAGGGCCAAGGGTAAGGGCAAGGGGCCTGCAAAAGGAAACTCCCATAAGCCCAAAGGAAAACCCAATAAGAAAAAGGGCAAAAAGAAAGGTAAGAGTGCACCCAAGGACAAAAGATATGTTGTGTGCTTCCATTATGGCAAGAATGGCCATTGGAAGAGGAATTGTCCAGATTACCTGAAGAGTGTGAAGGAGCATGGTGATGCTTCTACCTCAGGTATTCACATGATTTAGATAAATTATTCTTGTGCTAATCTGACTTCATGGGTATTGGATACCGGTTGTGGTTCTTATAATCTGCAATATGTTCAGGTGCTTAGGAGCCCTAGGAGATTGGAGAAGAACGAGGTGGACCTCCGCGTTGGTGATGGAGCAAGAGTTGCTGCTCATGCTGGTGGTGATACCGACCTCATTAGCCTACGGGCCTCTTATTGCATTTGAATAATTGTCTTTATGTTCCCGGCATTTCTAGAAACATTATTTCTATTTCTTGTTTAGAACAAGATGGTTTTGCTTTCACTATTAGGGACGGTACATTTTCTACAATTTTGAATGATATTATTTTTGGTACTGCTTCTTTAATAAATGGCTTGTATGTTTTGGAAATGGGAACTGAGGTGCTCAATGTAGATGTGAAACGACCTAGGATAGATAATCAATCTTATCTTTGGCACTGTAGACTAGGGAACATAAATGAAACAAGATTGTCTAGGATGCATAGAGATGGATACCTAGATTCCAAGGATTTGGAATCCTATGGACAATGTGAATCTTGTCTAGCTTTGAAAATGATTCGTCAAAAGCCCAAAGGGCTAGAGATTCATAGGGCTAATGAGTTATTAGAACTCATTCACTCTGATGTATGTGGCCCAATGTCTATTGAGGCTAGAGGAGGATACTCCTATTTCATTACCTTTACTGATGAAGTAGAGAAACAACGTGGCAAGATGGTTAAGTCAATGCGATTAGATCATGATGGTGAATACCTGAGCCATGAGTTTCGGGATTATCTGAGAGAAAATGGAATTCTCTCGCAGTTTACTGCACTTTACACACCACACCAAAATGGTGTCTCCGAAAAGAAAAACAGGACCTTGTTAGACATGGTTAGGTCTATGATGAGTGAGACTCAACTTCCAAAATCGTCTTGGGGATATGCCTTAGACACAACGGTATACCTTCAAAATAAGGTACCGTCTAAATCTGTTCAGACCACACCATATAAGATATGGAGTGGTAAGAGACCCAGCCTGAGTTACCTCAGGGTATGGGGATCGCCGGCTTATGTCAAAGCGTTGGCATTAGACAAGCTTAGTGCTAAGAGTACTAAATGTCAATTTATGGGGTAGCCCAGAGGTTCTAAGGATACTACTTTTACTCCAAGAATAAACACAAGGTGTTTAAAAATGCTGAGTTCCTTGAGAAGGATTTGATCTCTCAAGGAGCCAGTGGGAGTAAGATTGATCTTGAAAAAGTTCAAAGACCACATGAACAGATTGAGGAACCCGAGTCTACTCTGCAGGTGACATTCTCCAATGGAGAAGTAAACACACAACTCCATAGGTCTACGAGGGTCATCCATCCACCTGAGAGGTATGGGTTTGTGATTTAGAATCAGCAAACCGTCGAGGATGATGGACCAAGTAACTACGAAGAGGCAGTCAAGGATGTTGACTCTTCTAGATGACTTGAAGCCATGAAATCTGAATGGATTCGATGTATCAAAAGAAGGTATGGACCTTGGTTCCTAAACCGCAAGGAATAGTTCCTATCGGTAACAAATGGGTCTTTAAAAGAAGGACTGATGCAGATGGCAACGTTCAGACCTACAAAGCTAGGTTGGTTACGAAAGGGTATCATCATCGACAAGGAGTTGACTATGATGAGATTTTCTCACCGGTTGCCATGACCAAATCTATTAGGATCATGCTTGCAATAGCAGCAGACATCAAGGAGTTGGAATGATGAAGTCGTTAGGAGTAACGGTTTCATCAAGAACGAGGATGAACCTTGTGTTTACAGGAAGGTTAGTGGGAGTAATGTTGTCTTCCTGGTGCTTTATGTAGATGACATATTACTTAGGAAATGACATCCCCACATTACAAATAACGAAATAGTGGCTTTCAGAAAGCTTCACCATGAAGGATTTGGGAAAAGCAGCCTTTATACTTGGTATAAAGATCTATAGAGATAGATCCAAAAGGCTGCTGGGTTTATCTCGATCCATGTATGTTGATAAGATGCTAAAGAGGTTTGGCATGGAAGGGTCGAAAATGGGTTATGGAGTACACCTTTCAAAGGCTATGTGTCCTAAGTCACAGCCTGAGAAGGATCGCATGAGTGGAATTCTATACGCTTCGGCTATTGGATCCATCATGTATGCCATGATATGTACGAGACCATATGTCTCATATGCTTTGAGCATTACGAGCAGATACCAGTCTGACCCTGGAGAGGGTCACTGGACAGCAGTCAAGACCATCCTTAAGTACTTAAGAAGAACTAAGGATGCGTTTGTGATCTATGGTGGGATTGATGAGCTTATAGTGAAAGGGATCACTGATCCCAGCTTTCAAAGTGACAAAGATGATTGTAAGTCACAATCAGAGTTCGTATTCACCTTAAATGGTGGGGCAGAGTATCTTGGAAGAGTTCCAAGCAGGAAACAAAAGCAGGTTCAAAGACAGAAGCTGAATACATAGCTGCTTCAGAAGCGGCTAAGGAGGAAGTGTGGATCAAGAAGTTCATATTTGAACTAAGGGTGGTTCCAAGCGTAGATGAACCCATACAGTTGCTTTGCGAAAGCACTGGAGCCATTGCGCAGTCAAAGGAACCTAGGTCTCATCAAAGATCTAAACACGTGCTCCGCAGATATCACCTGATTAGAGTAATCATTGATAGGATGGATGTAAAGATGGATTATGTTCCTACAGATTATAACCTAGCTGATTCTCTGACAAAGGCTGTTTCTCAGAGAAAACATGATAGTCATTACGAGGCTTTGGGTATACGACTTATGTCTAATTGGCTCTAGGCCAAGTGGGAGTTTGTTAGTATATGGGTGTCCTAGAGACAAACTTTTGATTAAATAAGGACATAAGATGTGGACCTTTTATCGCAAATAAATAATAAGCACTCTTTATTGTTAATATATTATGAATAAACTAGATAAACCCCTTAGAATAGAACAGGTATCTCTTGAGTATCTGTGATGAGATCACAATCATGAGGATTCAAGGATACCTCACGTTTATTCCTAATTTTATGTTCCTAGTCTAGAGACACTGAGAATGGGGATTAGTGATCTCGGGTAAGACTAGCACGACTTATCTACTTGTATTTGGATACAAGGTAAAGACCCCATGTGCTACAGATATGGAAATGTCTTAGCTAAAGACGTGGTTGGACCTATAAGGGTATAGATCACACTAAACAGACCCAAAAATAGACTCTATGAGGAAATCTCACAGATAGTGTCATTAGAGTAGTCTCTTTATATTTGGGTATGTCTTTCCTTAGACCAGAAGTTATTACCTAGATTGTGTTCTAGAAGGCATGCTTTGATTGTATACCTCGTATGCCTGAAACATGGAGACTCATAGGTACACTGTTGGGCTTGTCCTGAAAGAGCACAGGGCTAGGGTGATAAGCTGAAGGAATTCGTCAAATCTCTGTGAGAGATTAGGTTATCTGCAAACCGGAGAAATCGGGATGACATTTACAGGGACTCGGGAATATATGCATAGTAAAAGAGATCATGAGATGATCTGCCTTTAGTGTCAGTAAATTGAAGATTCCCTATTTCGAATAAAGCTTACCCTAAACCGCAAAGGTTGATACATTTCCTTACCCTAGGTTAATGGGAAGGTAATCGAGACGAAGGGAAATACATACGGCAACCAAATATGTGTAATAGGATGATCAAGTCATTAATCTAACTAGCTCTGGGGCAACAAAGCATTTTTAGTGCTCTGTGTTGTCATTAAATGGGTTGTGGGCTTGTTGGGCCCAAGCCCATTTATGTCAGTGGCTATGTTGGACCTAATGGGTCACACACTAACACCTTATTGTCTTGATGATCTAGCATTAAAGGTATTGGGGCCAATAATGGTTGTTAGCCCAAGAAGAAGTTTGGAAGCCCACCTAATGGGAAAAGGGCGCATGGATCATGTAATGGGTTTGGATGGTCCAAGACATTACTAATTAATTTAATTAGTTAAATTAATTATCAAATATTTAAATCTTGAATTTTGAATTTTGAATTTTGAATTTTGAATTTGAATTTTGAAATTCGAATTTTGAATTGGAATTTTGAAATTTGAATTTGGATTTTGAAATTTGAATTTTGAGTTTGAAATTTGAATTTTGAATTTAAGTGTTTGAACATTTGAGATTAAATGTTTAAATTCGAATTTGAATTGGCTATGAAACGTTGTTTCATAACAAAAGGATAAGATGAGATATTGTTGGAACAAATCCCTTGTATCAAGAGGAGATCTTTGGAAGTTCCACAGAATAATATAGAGTGTATGTTATCAGTATATACATAACATAAAGAAAAGAAGGAACTTTCCTTGGAAAGTCTTTGGGACTCCTTAGGTTACAGACACCTAAGAGCCACAAGCAGAGTAGTTATATCTTGGACGTTCTCTCATAGAATAGATTATCTATGCATGCTTGCTATAGTACTTTTGATGCACTGAAGTGAACTATATGGTGGAGAGATCTTCCAAGTACCCTTAGTTTACTAAAATTTTATCTCACCCCACATTTTGGGGATCCACCTTTCAGGTACCTCCACTGATTGAGAGGAAGTATCTTTTGGCAATAGGACATGGACAATATTTTATCGCATGTTGCTGCTGCTGATTACTTTTGTTGTCTGTATGCTTGTAATCATATTTCAAGAAGAACGTGAGAAGGATGTATTTGAGATTAGAGAGGAACTTAGATTCTGATCATAGCTCTTTTATATCTTTTATGATGTATAATTGTGTAAGAATATTGATCATAATGATGTAAAGTGTTAAGTTCCAAGTAATATAATAGCCATGAGACTTGAAGACATTTTATATGTTCATGAGAGTTTATGCAATATTCCTTTTGTAAGAATATGTGCATGTTGAGAATATGTATGAAAGCCTATGTGAAAAGGGTCTAGGTAACTTACTTGGCGGAGAATGATATAGGTAAGTTAAAATGAATATGAGCATGTATGTAGAAATGAGTTAGAAAGATAACTTGAGATTTAAGAAAAGAAACGATAAATAGCTTGTAATCTAAGAAATATGAATATGAGGATGTGTGGAAAGGGATGTAAGTGCACCCATATTTCTTAGGTATAGGGTTGTCATTCCATGTCAATTAGGTACCATAAGAAGTTAAGAGTTCTTTAAAAGAGACATTCAATATCAAGGGAATCATGTTGTTGTTGTTCTTGAGCGTTAAAATGCTCAGAATAGAGGAGTACAGAGGTAAGCCACTGCCTTTGAGCATTAAAACGCTCTAGAAAGAGTTTTAATGTCCTAGCAACGGATTCAGCTACTGCCTTTGAGCGTTAAAACAATCGACAAGGTGTTAAAACGTTCTAGCAAAAGAGTTCAGCTACTGCTTCCGAGCGTTAAAATGCTCTGAGGGCGTTTTAACTCTCTAACCCAAAAACTGAAATACTCATTTTACACTATGTTGGCTTATGTGAGCTACATGGTAGATGCTTTTAAGTAATGTATGATATGTTTAAATAAAGTTAAAGTTTTTCGCACAATGTATGAGTTATAATTGCAGTTTTTGAGTTGTTTGAATTACGAAAAGTGTTGTAAACAAGAAAACATTTATTAAGGAAAAGAAAAATTTATCCATATTTTAATTCAACTAATGTGAATGTAACTGCGTTTAATATCATACGTAATGATAAAAAATCGAACCGGAAAGGGGTGTTGCATCCTTCAATCAACATATCATCAACTTAAAGCAGAAGAATAATGAATTTACTATTAGGGAACTTACAAAATTATACACAAGGATCGACATAAGTTATTTTATATCCAAGATTGACCATAAGTGAATCAAACTTCTTGTGCCACTGTTGCAGTGCTAGATTTAGCGCATAAAGACTTTTCTTCAATCTACAAATCATGTGTTCCTTTCCTTTGACTTCAAAACCTTTGAGTTGTATCATAAGTTTTTTCATTTAAATCACCATGAAGAAATGTAATTTTTACATCTAATGCTTAACCTCAAGATCCAAGCTAGCTGCCAAACCCAAAATTGCTTAAATGATTTCATCTCCATAACTAGAGAAAATATATTATCAAATTCAATTGCCTTCTTCTATATGAAACCTTATACCACCGACCGAGCCTTGTTTTTAACTAGCCTGTCATTAGCGTCCATCTTAATATTTTACCCTCATTTATTCTTCAATGCTTTTATGCCCTTGGGAAGTTTTACCAAGTCATAAGTGTAATTGTAATGCAAGGGATTCATCTCCTCTTACATAACTTCTATCTAATTGTCTTTGTCACCATGGAGAACTGCTTTGTAAAAACATTAAGGCTCCTCCTCATTAGTAAGAAGGATATATTCAGAAATGAGATATCTTTATGATTCTGCAATTGTGGGGGTTGTCTAATGGATTGTCTAACATGTGATTTTGTGATCTTTATTTGTGGGGGTTGCTCCCCCTGCTCAGCAATCTCATTATCAACATCATTCACTGCCTTTGAACAAATATGATCAACATGCTCTTTATGAACCTCTTCTCCTCTAGTGGCACCATGTGAAGAAGAAAGAATGGATAAAAGATTAAACTTGACTTCTTCCTTGTAAGAAGACTTCAAAATCTTATCTAAGTGTGTAATATTCTCAGTCTTATAGAATACTATGGGCCTATTTGAAAAATGTTTTTAAAAACAATTTTTTTGATTTTCATAACAAAAAACCAAAAAAAAAAACTTGTTTGATAAGGCATCTTTTGTAAAAATAGTTCAAAAAAAATTAACTGCTCATTTTTATTTTTAGAATCAAATTTAGAGAACATGTCTGAGTTATTTTTGTTTTGTGTTTTGATTTTTAACTTTCAAAACAAAATAAAAAACACAGAAAACATATTTTATTATTTATTCTTCAAAACAATTTTAAATACAAAAAACATAGAACACAATCAAACAGACCCTACATCTCTATTTTTGAAAATTTTCTTCTTTTTAGGATCCCATAATTTGTAGCCAAACCCGTCATTGCCATAGCTCAGAAATATGCAATGAATAGCCTTGTCATCATGCTCTGATCATAAGTCCTTTGAATCATGTGCAAAAGCCTTACAAATAAGCACCTTTATATGAGAGTAGGAGACATCTTTTCCTCTACATACCCTTTCTAGAAGCGCTAAGACTAAAAGAGATGAAAGAGATCTATTCATCATGTAGCAAGCAATGCTCGCTGCTTCTCTCCAAAAAGATTTTGCATTGCAGTCATCTTCAACATACAACTAATTTTCTCAACAACTATGTGATTGTACCTCTCTGCTATCCTATTGTGTTAAGGGGTTCTAGGAACTGTCTTCTCATATCTAATGTCATATTTGGAGCAATAACTCTCAAACTCTTTTAAGGTGTGCTATCCTCCATTATTATTATGGAGACGTTTTAGTAGCTTCCTTATTTATCTTTCTATCATGACATGAAACTACTGGAAATATTAGAATATTTGTTCCTTATGTTTCATAAGAAACAAACATATCTTTCGTGAAGTATCGTCAATAAAAGTTACAAAATATATATTATCTCCAGATGATGGAACATCAAATGAACCACAAAAATCATACAAAGTCAGAATACAGTAAGTCTAATACATTAGATTTCCTATCATGATGCTTTATAGGAATGAAACTCTAAGATGCTTGCAAATAATACAATAAACACACATATTTAAATGCATACATTTGATAAAGGGAATTATAGATTTCTTTGCCAATAATATAGCCCTTTGTCATTCATATGACCCAATCTCACGTGGCACAAATCAGGTGAAGAATCATCATCTATTGCATTCAATCCACTTTGACACATCTTCACTTTAGTTTTAAATAAATTGTAACTAGCATCTGCCTTGGCAACCACCAAAGACCCTACTTTCTATTGCAAAAAGTGCTCAAAAATCCTTTTCTATCCAAAGCAATCCCTAATATTAAATCGAGGTATAAACCAAGAACATGTCGTATATCCTCTATTGTTAGAGTATAACCCAGATTTGTTGTTATGCAAACATCATCAATTCTCACAATGCTACAAAAACTAATATTACCTATCTTCATTGTTCCTTAGTCTTTTACCTTGAACCTAGTAAAGGACTCCTTATTGGGAATAGCATTATAAGAGTCTCTTGTATCAATTACACACTCAACCTAGTTATCTAACCCGTGCAAACACTAACCTTCACCAAAAGAAAGAAGTAACAATGCCTCATCAGAAGCTATAATAGTGTTCTTATCATCATTTTTCCTCTGCCTACTACCTTCATTCTGCTCTCTTTCTTAAATCCAACAATTCCTCTTTATATGCCCCTCAATACATCAATGAAAACACTGTACTCTTTCCCTAGATTTTGATTCATTCTGTGACTTTCCATAACTCTTTCCTCAGTCACAAACTTTATAAAATTTATCACTGTCACTCCTTTATTCTTTGTGATAAGTGCTTGTGCATCATTTGAACCCATGGACTTTCTTCTTGTCTCTTCATTCAATAATGCACTGGTGACTATACGCATTGACAATTTGCCTTCTAGAGCAAAATTACTAACATATACCACCAAGGTCTACCAATAATTTGGTAAAGAACTCATCAACAATAAAGCTTGCAACCCATCTTCAAGTGTCAAATTCATTATGGTCAACTGATTTATTCAAGTGTTTAACGATAGTGATATTATTCTTGTACTTCGAGTTTACAACCTTTCTCATCAAGAATGTCGTCTTATTGACTATTTTCCTCTCATAGAGATTGTCAACTTCTTTCAAAGTTCTACGACTGATATCTCGTTTGCAATAAGATGGAACACACTAATGTCCAATTACCGCATAATAGTACCAATTATTTTTCTATTCAATTTAATTAGACCACTCAGCATCTGACATATCCAGTGGTCGCTTAGCATTTCCCACGATAGGTTTATACAATTTTGTGCAAAATAAATAATATCCATCATAAGCTTCCAAATCACTTGAATATGGAAATATGAAATAATAGGTTGTGTATTAAACTGATACAATATATAGAGACTCTAATGGGCTTAAATGAGAAACCCAAACCTAACCCGAATCCTAAATAAGGAAAAGAATATTTACAAATAAAAATGCAATCTATACATATTATATTTTCTATTATAACAAAATCAATTAATTTGATTCATTATGTTTAAACATGATGCTCGAGGTACCTCTATCATGGTGGTCAACTAATAACACCCCCACCCCCCCCCCCCCCCCCCCCCCCCCACCCATATTAAGGTTATTTTACTGCAACATTTTGAGAATTGCATACCTATTTTTTTTTTAAAAAAAATATTTATATTATTTAATTTTTAAATTGCTTTATATATTACATTTTAGGATTTATATATAAATTTAATTTTGATACGCTGTTACTATAAAGAAGTTTTGATTATACCCAATCATGTATTATCAGGCCAATTTATAATTTTGACATGTAATTATTGATGTAGTTAAACTTATTAAATAAAATATTAACATACGATTGGATGTTAGTATAAAAGAGATTTTTACACTTACTTTGCATCTGAATTGACCTGTGTTCTTTGCAGTGGGAATCATATCTATTGTCAAAAGTTTGTGGGTCGCCACTTGAAAACTTAAAGTCATTCTTTTATCGTAACATATCTATATAAAATGTGATTACCAAAAAAAAAAAAAAAAAATATCTATATAAAATGCTGTTCATTGTTTAGAGTTTCACCCTCCACACCATTCAAACACATTTCATATTTTTCAACATCAGATCGAGAGGAAAAAGAACTTACAACCATTCAGATCAATTTCATAATCATCTCTCTCGTCATCCATAACTCATTATAAACACATACCAAGTTATACTCAAAAAACCTACTTAGTGGAAATTAGAGGTTCTGCAACTAAAGAGGTTCAAAGAAAGATATTTTAACTCACCAACTTGCTTTGTTGGGAATATAATCAGAGCCCCAGAATCTTTTGTGGACTACTTGCTGCTCAGCTCAGCAACCATTTGCTTCATCAGAAGTTTCTCAATCACAGGTTTGCTTTTTTTGCTTACTCTTTCACACTAAAATGCCTCCAATATTTATTCTCTAGGTGAAGCATTACCTCACTGTTCTTTTTGGTTCCTTTTTTTCACTCAAACCTTCATTCTGCTTGGTGACTTTATATATATATATATATATATATATACACATGTTCTGTGCTGGAAAACAAAAGAGAAGTGGTCCTTGTAAAAAGATCATTAACTTGTGAAACTGATCATACAGATGACAACAATCCTAAAATAGGGTAGATTACTGGGATTCAAGCTCCAATAGAGCTTAAAGCTTTTGTTTCCTTTCCCCCTTTTGCTATAATAGATGCTTCATATTAAGTTGTTTTGTTTATTTAATTGTTGTGGTCCTTCATGTCTATGAGTTGCACAACATATATACAAGAGCTTTATAATTAAATTCACAAGTTCCTCTCAAACCCCCAAAGTAAATGGCCGTGTAGATGGTCCTCACTAGAAGAGTATGGAGAAGATTAACCAATTATTCTTGTTAAATATCAAGATACAAGAGGAATTGATAGTAATTCTTGTTGTGTTAAACTACACAATATTGGTTCTATTATATAGCAAACCAATTGAAGAATACAATGAGACACACACAATGTGGGACAATACAATGAGACACACACAATGTGGGACTTCTACACTATTCTAACACTAACACTCTTAACACTCCCCCTCAAGCTGTAGCATATAGATCATATGCTACAAGCTTGATACATAAATAATACTCCTATTAGGAACCAAAAGCAACAGTGCTACATCAACAAAATGAAATGACCAAGTAACATAACATCAAAATAAATCTCCTATATGAGAAACCAAAAATCAACAATGTGCTAAAAATGGCGTCGGAATGAACATCAACATGGAAGATGCCAGAATGATCATCGGCAAAGACATCTGTGCTGGAATGACCATCAGCAACATGGACGACGGTATGGAAGATGCCGGAATTATCATCGGCAAAGACAACAGTGCTGGAATGACCATCAGCAACATGGAAAGTGCTCCCCCTTAAGAGGAACTTCGGAGCCGGAATTATCATCGGCAAAGACAACTGTGCTGGAATGACCATCAGCAACATGGAAAGTGCTCCCCCTCAAGAGGAACTTCGGAGCCGGAATTATCATCGGCAAAGACAACTGTGCTGGAATGACCATCAGCAACATGGAAAGTGCTCCCCCTCAAGAGGAACTTCGGAGCCGGAATTATCATCGGCAAAGACAACTGTGCTGGAATGACCATCAGCAACATGGAAGGTGCTCCCCCTCAAGAGGACGATGAATAGAATAAATAGTCCATCTTGGGAAGAAAGAAGATTAAAAAAAAAACTTCACATAATCGGAAAAGTCGCCGGAGACGGCGGTGGGTCGTCGGAGACGCTAGTGGGTCGTCAGAAAAGTCGCCAGAAAGTCATCAAAAAAGTCAACGGAGACGGCAGTCAACGGTGGTCGATCAATGGCGGTCAACCCAACAGCTTCCCAAGGATCATTCTTTTCTGATGTGACAGATCAGTCTAAGCTGCAGTCACAGAGCATACTAAGAAAAACCCGAAAAAGAAATAACAACGAGAATCCCTCAAGGAGGGTGATATCTCTCTATAACCATATTGAAATTATGGAAAAGTGAACTAAGTTAAGTGGATTAAGATTCCTCTTGTTAGGCTCTAGATACCATGTTAAATATCAAGATACAAGAGGAATTGATAGTAATCCTTGTTGTGTTAAACTACACAATATTGGTTCTATTATATAGCAAACCAATTGAAGAATACAATGAGACACACACAATGTGGGACAATACAATGAGACACACACAATGTGGGACTTCTACACTATTCTAACACTAACACTCTTAACAATTCTAATTACTTTACTATCACTTAAGTCTCCTTTCATAGGAAAAAGCTAAAATTAAGAGAAGTGCTTCTCTTCTTTGCAACATGGAGGGGCTAGGAGGGGCCATTCCCCAAGTTCATGTAACATTTATTTTAGACTAAGAATCCCTTTGGATTGCCTTACCAAAAAGTCATTTTTATACATTGTCATTTTAAAAGTACTTTTTATAAAAGCTAAAACTATTTAGATTTTAAAAAAATATTTGATTTTTGAAAAAAATATTTAGTTTCTGACTTGGCTTTTTGTCCTTAGTAATCTCATTTTCATAAAGTTTTACCAGAATAATTTCTTGGTCAAACATATTACCTATATAATGCAATACGACGCGGTACTGTGGCAATCACTTTAGGACGTGACACTTTAACAACCGCGTCCTTTGCATTTGTTTCTGACTACTGGAACGTGATACCCTTGCAATCACGTCCTATTCCCAAGACACAATGGTGGGACACACTGACACGCGGCTGGGAGGGTACCGTGTCTTGGGAATAGGACGTGATTGCCAGGGTATCACGTTCCAGACATCAGAAAACAAATGCAAAGGACGCGGTTGCTAAAGTGTCACGTCCTAAAGTGATTGCCACAGTACTGCGTCGTTATGCATTGTATAGGTAATACGTTTGACCAAGAGATTATTTCGGTAAAACCTTATAAAAATGAGACTACTAAGGTCAAAAAGCCTTCTGACTTTTAATTTTTTTTAAAGCTAAAATTTTTAGCAAGCAAATTTTTTGATAAGTGCTTTTTTTTTCTTAAAAAAATGAGCTTTTAGAGCATTTAAATAAGGGGAAGGATATTGTGACTACCAATCAATCTCACCATTAGATCGATTATGTTGATCCAACGGTTATATTTATTTCCATTTTGTATGCTTTCACTTTAAATATGTGGAATCATGACCATACAAAAATGGAAATAAATATAACCGTTGGATCAATATAATCGATCTAACAGTAAGATTGATTGGTAATCACTTGGTTGTAACACAACTTGGTTGTCACAATATCCTTCCCCTTTAAATAAACTCTAAATTCATACATAAAAAAAGTAGAATAATATAAGTTCGCTCCTTTTTATCCTTGTTATTCTTTATGTATGAAGAAAACTTAGAGAGTTCTTCAAATTTGGTTGACCCATTAACAGGCTAATGGGGCAAGGCAGACCATTTTTTTTTATAAACAGGACAAGTCAAGCTAACAATTAGACTCATACTAGGTTGGACCAGGTCAAATTGAAATTTTTTGACATAGGCTTGGACCAGCATATATTAATTATTGGACTTAGTTTTACATAAAATAAAAAAAAAACCTTTTGCGCTTACAAAAAAAAAAAACCTTTTGCTGATTTTATATTTACGAAAAAATACATTATTCTTCCATTAATTATAGCTCTTTATCAACTTAGTCCAATAAAATTTTCTTTTATTAAACTCTCTTATTGTCATATTTCGAGTGAGACATTACTTTCTAAGTTATAGAAAATGAAACATGTATATATAAGATGCGTATGTACCGCCTGACAAATTCCAAAACGAATTTTTTCATTATCTATTTATTTATCGCTAAATCTCTTTAGAGTTTAATTTTAATTACTTAAAGGTTAACTTTTATTTGATTTCAGTGAGAAAATAGTATTTTTTAACTCAAAACAAAGCTATTTATGGATTTTTAGGACATGTTTGAATTCTGTTTTTTGTTTAAATTAATTTAAAATAAAACAAAAAAACCTGTTTAATAATGCTTGCTTCGTAAAAATAGTTCTGAATAATATAAATGTTTTTCAATTTTTAGAATTAATGTTAGAGAATATATTTCAGTTATTTTTCTATTTTATATTTTGACTTTTAATTTTATGAAAAAAAATATATAGAAAATACTCATTTTATTGATTACTAATACTATATAAAATAATTCTAAGATATGTTTTATAAACAGCTAACTTTTTCCCGTGATTTTACAATTTAAGGATGAGAAAAGTCTTTCTCCTTTTAAATGACACAATTTATATCATTTCACTTTCATAAAGAGGTGGGATATACATCTTTATATCTTTTTTGTCCACACTCTCTCCTCTCTTTTTTTTTTTTTGATAAACATACTCTCTCCTCTTTTATCTATGTAACTCTTACTTAAAATGACAAAACTTTATATTTTTTTTATAAACAACTTTATATCATTTAAAATGATAAATATTTTTCCCTTTAAAATATAATAAAATGTATGTATTTCAAGTCATCATAGCGTACACACAATTATAATATATGGTAATAATTTAAGAATAAAATGTGTGTCATTTTAAAGGATGTAAGGTTATGTCATTTTAAGAGAGAAAAAAGATAGATAAAGGAGGAGAGAGATGACAAAAATAATAAAGGTGTGGCTCCCACCTCCTTGTAAGAGTGAAATGATATAAATTGTGTCATTTAAAAAGATAAATATTTTTCACATAATTTAATTTAAAGCTGCAAAAGTATTTTGTTCTTTCCTCGATGGAAAACTATCAGATGTTATAAACTTGTAATGAACATGTCATTTTGATGATTTGAGGCCCATGTCTAGCCGAAATCTACGTCTTTCTAATTTGTATAGTACTACAGTTAATGTTTTGGTCCTGCAAATACTGAAAAGTGAAAAGAAAAACGAAAGAAAAAACCGATTTATTTGGTCCTGCAAAAATATATGTGAGGTGGCTTGTTCAGATATGATTTCGCGCTGCTCCACAATACATTGTACTTATAAGTAGTGTCACTTGTAAATTTTTTATTTTTATTTTTTTTATAAATGCGTAATTGAAAAACAAAATAGAAAGATCATTATATGAAAACAGGAGAAAATTTTAGTAAAAGATTATATGAAATAGTATATTGTTTACTTATGGATTCACTTTTGGGAAATAATACTCTAATGCCACATGAGAGAGTAAATCATTTTCTTACACAAATTCATTTTTCGTGTCAATTAATTTTTTTTCTTTTTAAATATAAAATATGGGACTCACATTTATCTTCTCTCTACTTTTTTTTTTTTTGGTACAGTTCTCTCTACTTTTTTTTCTCCTACAATCCTACGACATAAGAAAACTTAAACCCTTCACTTTTATGGCCTTTTTTGTAAGGATAAATTTTGGACATATTGGGTAAAATTTAACTTTTCTAACATTTAAGTTGAAACTACAAAAACATACCAATATTCTTGGGGAAAGATATTGTGACAACCAAGTTATATTACTACCAAGTGACTACCAATTAATCTTACCGTTAGATCGATTATGTTGATCTTATATTTATTTCCATCTTTGTATGGTCATGATTTCCCAAATTTAATACTTTATATTTATTTTCACCTTCGTATGATTATGATTTCTTATATTTAATGCTTTCACTTTAAATATGGAGAATTCTAACCGTACAAAGATGAAAATAAATATAACCGTTGGATCAAGATAATGGATCTAACGGTGAGATTGATCGGTATAAATTTTATCTTTTATTCAAACATAAAAGTGTGTGCCACTTATACATTCTTTTTATCTCTTCTCTTCACACACACATTCATAAAAGTATATGAGATTCATGTTAACATTCATAAAAGTATATGATATTCATGTTATTTTTTTCCTTTTCTTTTCACATGAACCCCATATAATTTTATGGGAAAAGTGTTTGTAATTTTTGTTTGGTCAGCAGAGCGTTTGTCATTTTAAATAATATAAAGTTATATCATTGTAGAAGAGAGGTAAACACAAAATAAATTCTTTTAAAATTTAAATTAAAAAAACACTATCCACTTTCTCTCTTCCATGATTTGCATTTCCTGTCTCTATCTCTATCCTAAAATGACACAACTTATGTCATTTAAAATGATAAATATTAAACCCTAATAATATATATATAGGAGATAAATTACCTATAAACTTTTTAACTTTTATTAAAAATCCCTGTCCATTGTTAGGATACCAAAAAAAAAAAATCCCTGTCCATTGTTTCTAAATTTCTTGCTCGGTTGTTTTTTCACACGTTAAAAATTGTATTAGAATTTCTTTTGTTTATTTTTTCTAAATGTTTCAAAACTGAGTTGGTTTCTCAAGAACATAGTCTTGAAATTAGAAATGGACTACGCGTTTTAAAAGGGATAACGATATGGAAAGCCACAATCTAATTCTTTTCTCATTTAAAACGCATATTAAATTCTCTTTTACATGTACGCGCACACATCTAGTGAATATTATTATTATTATTTTTTTTTGGAGATAAATCTAGTGAATATGTAAAACTTTATTAATAAATCATAAGATATTTATAATTTATGAGCTTTATTAAAATAAATGAAACAATTATTATCTTCTCATTTAAAAATAAAAACAATCAAACTACATATTTCTTAAAATATATGCAAAAGCAAAAAAATTATACTGACACGATTTTTTTTTCTTTTACATTTCAAAATTTAGAAGTAGTATTAATTTTTTTTAAATAGGGTATAAAAGTAGGGGAAGGATATTGTAACAACCTATGATGCACGGATACGGGACACGGGATACGACACGACACGCTGACACGTTAATTCTAAAAAATGTCATATTTGGACACGTTCGGACGCGTTTTGATGTTAAATAAATTTTTTAATATATATAATATAATTTATATTTAATACATATAAGAGTCCATAATAAGTCATATAACCAATCAAGTATTTAAATTTCATAACATAAATATAAATTAAATATTTTTTCGTACTTTGTTAATTTTTCATGTCAAATTTCATAACAGAAAAAAATTAATTTATAAATTATTTCTTATATATTTAGTTAATAAAATAAAATTAAGATGTTTATCAAAAAAAAATTAAGATAAAAAAAAACAAAAAAAAGTGTCCGAGCGTTGACCGCGTGTCCGAGCGTGTCGGACACGTGTCGGACACGCAAATTTCCACAAAATTTGCGTGTCCGTGCAATCTAGGTAACAACCAAGTTGTGTTACTACCAAGTTACTTCCAATCAATCTCATCGTTAGATCGATTATGTTGATCCAACAGTTATATTTATGGGAAATCGTCGGAAATAAATAAAACCGTTGGACCAACATAATCGATCTAACGCTGGGATTGATTGGTAGTAATAAGATAGTAACACAACTTGGTTGTTACAATATCCTTCCCCATAAAAGGTAATGCAAAAATATAGGCACACAATCGAAGTTATTAAACTTGAATCTATCATTGACTAGATCGGATATTGAATTAACGTGTCACTGGTTGAATCAGTAGATCATTAGTTTAAGGGAAAAATATTTGTTCTTTTAAATGACATAATTTATATCATTTCACTCTCATAAAAAGGTATGACCTACACCTTTATTTTTTTCACTCTCTCCCCCTTTATCTATCTCTTTCTCTCACTTAAAATGATACAACTTTATATCCTTTAAAATGATACACAATTTTCCCTTGAGTTAATTGTATGAATTAAATATATATAATAAATATAAAAATAGAAATATTTTAGCTAATAATTAAAATTGGATTAATGATGAATGTTATAAGTTATAATCTAGATGAGTTAGATTTGAATTTCATAAATGATATTGTTCAAACATTTTGTCAAAATTTTCATAAAATAAATTTTATTTTTAAAAAAATGGGTGTAGGTTTAGTAGCAATTAAATTCAGTTTAGGACCGATTCACCTATTTTATATCGAATTAAATACATAACCGATTTGGTATCTTAGGAAATATGTTCTATCCTCGAAGATCACCTAATGATTTAGTGCTTCATCTCACAACACTAATTTTTTCTTTCTCTTTTTACCTTACTATTTTTCTTTTTTTCCAATTTTATCATCTCATTTACACTGAAGGACCACCTAAAAAATGGTCATCGCATCCTACAATAAATTCTCTCCTAAATTAGAACTGGTTTACGAGTTAACCTGTTTAACTAGCAAGATCGGACGGTTTTTATAACACTGCACAGAATATAGCTCCAGAAAAGAAAGAGAAGGGTAGGCCCTGCAGACGCCAAGTACGGTAATTTCACAAACCAGAGAAAAAAGAGAGATGGTTTTTGAAGTAATTTCCTTTTTTAAAAAAATATTTGAAGTAATTTAAGCATCCAGGTTATGGTGTTGTTTCTTTTAAAGTGAAGCAATAAAGATATATATATATAGAGAGAGAAAAAAAAAATAGAAACCAGAAAAGCTGTGAAGGGTGTCCCTATCAAGAGGTGTGGTGGTGGCATGTAAAGGATCTATCTCTCAGAGACTGGTTTGAGATAAAACCAATGGTTCTAACTTCTAACTAGCAAGTAAAAATTCTAAATTCAAAACATAATAATAATAATAATAATAAAAAAGGACTAAAATTGAGAAAGAGAGAACGGTGAAATTGGTGAAAGTTGAAGAAGTTTTGGTGATTGAAAGAATTTTGGATGGGTTGGTGGTATTATGTTATGTTGTAGTGTAAGGTAGTACAAGAACAGCAGCAGAAGGGCAGTGATGAAATCACAGATCTTTAACATAACCATTCTGACCAAACACTGTCACCCTTAACACTGCCATCATCAAGGGGGCTTTGTATAGGGGCCAGAATGAATTCCTCTTCCCTATAGCCCCTTAATTTACTGTTTATCTCTTTCTTTCTCTCTTTCTATATATCTCTTTCTCTTTCTTTCTCTGCCTCTTGTGTCTGCCTGCCTGTGTGTCGAGATAAGGAAATTTTTGCTAAGAGGACCCCTCATCATCTAGTTGGGTGGTTCCCCCAAGTGGGTATTAACCAACCCAACAGTACAATTGTGTAGTTCCAGTTTGGTTAGTACATAGTGTGCTTAAAGGAGTTCAATTAGCCAAAAGGCAAAAAGTAGTCTAGAGAGAGAGAGAGAGATGGGTTAGGCTGAAAATAGAGTTTGTGTAACATTCCTGGTCTAGTTTCGTTTTCTCAGTTTAGGGGCTGTTTGTGGTGGTGATGGAACTGGGAAATTTGAATGGCAGGAACTTCTGGGAGAAGCAACAGAAGAAGCAGAGGGAACAGAACCAAGTATCAGAGTGGTGGCAGTTGCACAAGCAACAAGAGGAGAGTGGGAAGAAGCAAAGCTTGGAGTGTAAAGAATCAACAACCTACTAAGAAAAAGAGCACTGCTTCATTAAAAGCTGGAAGAGGAAAACAACAACAACAACAACAACAACAACAAGGGTCTGAGTCTGGATCCTCACAGGAATCATCAACTTCATCACCATCACCATCATCATCAGCAACATCATCAAAACCAGATTCTAAACTCAAGGCATGTAGCAGAGGAAGAAGGAGAAGAAGAAGAAGAAGAGCAAGATTCTTCTCCTCCATCACACAAACGCCATCCTCATTACCCACATCACCAAGACACAGACCCAACCTTTCATCATCTCCAATTCCAATATCTCCAACAACCCCAACACCACCATCATCAACAACAACAACAATCTTATTTAGGTTTAGATACAGAGCTGTTGAACCCACTTCAACCACCAAAAAAACGATCTTTTCTCCTTCCACCACCTCACCCTCATCCTCCACCACCACCATCATCATCATCACCTTCCATCGAATATGCAAGAAAGATGGGAGAAACAGCAGCAGCAGCAGCAGCGACAGCAACAACATCAACAACATCGTCAAGACTGGCGATGAGGACCGCCTCCGGCGGCGCCGGAGGAGTAGGAGGAGGAGAAATCGTGGAGGTGCAAGGAGGCCACATTGTACGGTCCACAGGGCGCAAGGACCGCCACAGCAAAGTCTGCACAGCAAAAGGTCCCCGGGACCGCCGTGTACGGCTGTCGGCGCACACCGCCATCCAATTCTACGACGTGCAGGACCGGCTCGGCTACGACCGTCCCAGCAAGGCGGTGGATTGGCTCATCAAGAAGGCCAAAGCCGCCATCGACGAGCTCGCCGAGCTCCCGGCATGGATCCCCACCGCCACCGCCCCACCACAACACCAATTGGTTCACCACCGTCAACCACCGGTGGACGACCCAATAACCGTCGCTTCCAGTAGCCGCAGGGAAGCGGCTACGGTTGTGGTGGGTGGAAGAATCTCAGAACAACAATTTCATACGCAACAATTGGAAGATGAAAACAATAAATATAACAGTGGTTCTGGTTTTCTTCAGTTGGACACTGACATTGCTGATACTATTAAGTCCTTCTTTCCCATGGAGGCCGCGACGGCGTCGTTTCCGAATTACCCTCCACCGCAGGATTTGTTGTCCCGAACGACGTCGCAGGATCTGCGGCTTTCATTGCAGTCCTTTCAGGACCCCATTCTGCTTCATCACCACCAGGCTCAGACCCACCACCACCACGAGCAAGTGCTCTTCGCCGGAAACGCCGCACTCGGCTTTGACGGCGGTTCCTCCGGTGGCGGTTGGTCTGAGCAGCAGCACCACCAGCACATGGAGGAAAACGAGCAAGGACGACTACATAGATTGGTGGCTTGGAATGCTGCTGCTTCTGCAGATCCTGGTAACAGTGGCCATGGCGGTGAGTTTATCTTTAACTCACCGTCGCCGGCACCGGCGTCGGTGTTCGGCCATGGCCAGTATTTTTCTCAGAGGGGACCCCTTCAGTCCAGTAACACCCCTTCGGTTCGTGCTTGGATAGACCCTTCGATTGCCGCGGCGACGGTAGACCACAACCAACATCACTACCTCTCGCCGGCGATGTATCAGTCTTTTTCCGGCGTCGGTTTCGCCGGCTCCGGTGGCTTCTCCGGGTTCCGCATACCAGCACGAATTCAGGGTGAAGAGGAACACGATGGCGTATCTGACAAGCCGTCCTCTGCTTCCTCTGATTCTCGCCATTGATTGAAACACAAAAAAATCCGAACTTTCCTTCTCCTTCAGGTTCTCCCCTGAAAACCCATTTCTTGTAATCTCAATTTGGTTCCTCTCTTTTGTTCTTACTTGCAATTTTGTTTTTTGGGGGGTATTTCAGGGTTCGTGGGTTGTCTTGAAGATAATTGATGGAGATCTTGCTTTTGAAAGATTAGGGTGAATTTCCAGGAGCAACATGGATGAGGAGTTTGGTGTGGATTTGAGATGCTTCGATTTCAATGGCCTATAAGCCGTGGGAATGAAGAAAATCTGGGGTGAATATTCAGGTTTTCCAATCCCCCGGTTTGTTCTGCTTTTTATCTGTTAATTTCTGTTCTACCTATGTTTTTCAAGCTTTGACTAAGACTAGAAGAAGTACTATGTTTGTTTTGTTTCATCTATGTTGGATTTCAATGTTCTCCTTTTTTGCAATTTGTAGTGGTTGTTGTGTCTTATTTATACTTCTCTTCCATTTCTTTTTTTTCTAGTAGTGGAACAAAATAGCATAGCTAGTTTGCTCAATTTATTGTATATTTCCAACTAAGTGCAGACCCAAATGCATAATGAGGCGTTCTCTCCATAACAAAATAGGGTAAACAACCCAAATAAGCCGACATAGGAATTTTGCGTCTTTGGGTGAGATCATTGAACTCGTGTATGATTTTGGCTCAGGATGGTTGTTGCTGTGTTGTTTCAAATGAGGGAAAGAGGATCGGCTTTTATTGATCGCTATAGTTATCAACTAGATGAAAGAGGGTTGGTTTCTCTCTTTGCAAAAGAATGATTGTTGTTTTGTTCCTTTTTTTTTTTACTGCTGTCTAGTGCAACTATCTACCCGTCACTAGTCACTAGCTTCCTCATCCTGCAAAAACAATTGGAAGTTTTCTACATCTTTCATTATATCTATCTCTTTCGTGCTTGGATTTTGGGAGCATTTGCCTGTGAAGTCATTGTCCATGAACAGTAGAAACTATTGACAACAGAAAAGGGTTGCGTGAGAGTTGATTCCGAGCTTGGTAAAAGAGCAATTTCCCAAAGTCAGCATCATTTGCTGCTTTTCCTTTCACACGTCATATTTGTAGTTCTTCAACAACCATTTTAGTATGCTATGATAGTGACTGAGAGGTTTCATTAGGAATAAAAAGTTTAACGTGATAAAGGAAAAACAGCCCGACTTACCTACTTACCCCAGTCAATGTAGAGAGAGCTTAATTCATACCGAAGCTTTAGCTTCTAGTAAAAATGGTTTTTACCATTGAATTTCGAACCACAAAAATATCAAGTGCTTTTTTGTTTGTTTATAAAACTTACAGCAGTGACATGAGGTACGAACTGTGTTGGGGAGAATCTTTAGGTGGCAAGTCATAACCGATGAGTTGGGTAGAAAAAATGCTACAAGGTAAACAAGTGGGGAAAGTGGAATACATCTGCAGGGGGGAGCCATGATATGGAAGGGGATGGATGAGCACAAAAATGCTCAATTATGAAAGAGTTCACACTCATGGATGCCAACAAAGTGTGATACTTGTAAACCTGTCTGTGGTCCCTACCTTCAAATCTCATAGCCTCATAAAATATCTCGAGGTTGGAATGCTCTTTTTCTTCAAGGGATAATGAAAAAAAAAAAAAAAAAGATAGAAAAACCCTTGACCTCTGTTGTGATCATGGCAATTATTTTTTGGTAGTTAGTGTTGCAGCTAGTCGGTTAATAAATAAGATTACAACCAAAAATTTAATGGACCATCAACTCATCACTATGTGTCAAGAGTGGCAAATATTTAATACAACACCGTAGAGAGTACGATCGTGCTATTTCTTAATTTTTCTGTCTAAAATCATTCAATGATATTCATTGATGGTTAAATGTAAAAGCAGCTGAATTATGTACTCCAAGTCAGAAACCACAAGACTTCAACATGAAAAAGGGCATTATTACTATTATTAATGTTTCTAATGCATCATGTAAATACAGATTACATATGCTAAGTCAAAAAATAGAAGACGAGAGGGAAAAGAAAAAAAAAAGGACGAATAAAAGGTGTAGTACAAGGGACACTTCAGGAAATTGATTTTATCAATATGAACCATTTAATTAGCTGGCTCTGCATTATCCAAAGATGACACAGGTGACAGCGTGGGTCATTTGGCTGGATTATTTTTGACAGCTATGGAGTGGTGTTTTCTTTCCCTTTCTCAATTTCTTTCCCATTTGACAAGTCAGGCTTAGACAAGGGTAGTTTGGTATCATTCTTGTCTACTTTGGTTCTATGCTGCTGTCCATTGATTTTCTTTGTTATGGGACCCTGAACAACACGAACCCTTATTTCCCAAGGACGGGCTGCAACCCATCTCTCCTTCCAGCTCCAACCCCAGTTTTCTTTGCCAAGCCTGTAAGAAGCCTGGCCTAAATACTGGCTACAATTGGGCCTCCACTGCAATATGGTATATGCGAATTCACATATAAGTGCAAGGGGTGTGAGAAAAACCATATGGAATCAAATCGAATTGTAAATTGAACCGAACCATACCATTAATAATCACATTTTTTTTTCAATCGGTTTAAAAATCAAATATATATATTTTAATTGGTTGAAGAAGTAAATTATTTTTCCAAAACCAATTTGGTTTTCCTAACCAAACTACTTTACCAATTCAGTTGAATTTGGTTCATACCCATTCCTAAGAGTGTGAAATATTATATGAACCAAACCGAGCTATGAATTATATCATCAATAACCATACTTTCCGAACCAATTTTAGAGGTGAACTGTTTTTCAAAATCGGTTCGATTCCCCTGAATGGAATCACTTGATCGGTTCAGTTCAGCATAAAAAAAAAAAAAAAAAAAAAAACCGATGTTCAACTGTTCTCACCCCCAAATTAAGTGGTCAAATTTCATATTCTCATTACCCAACTTGAGATTCACTTGAACTATTTTTTCAAAAATCAATTCCCAATTAAACTCCCACCTTACACTTTCATCTTACACTCGCTAGTCATATTTAATAGGGCCCACCTTACACTTTCATCTTACACTCGCTAGTCATATTTAATAGGGGACTGATTTTTTCATAATTAGTTCAAGCGAATCCCGAGTTCGGGTCATGAGAATGTAAAATTTGGTTTTGAGAGAGTTACATTACTGGGCTTTTTGACCATTGTGGCCTTAATTAAATAGAAAATTATCACTTTACCCCAATATCAAAATATTTCATCTATATGTCCTTGTTTGACCGTTGACCGGGCAATATACTCGATAGGGGTGGCAATACGGGACAACCCGACACGACACGACACGCGTTCGACACATACACTATTCGACACGACCCATACACAACACGTTTTGTAAAAGGGTCAAAAAACACGAACCCGGGCACGACCTGTTGTGGGTCATGGGTTGACAAGACACGACCCACAAAATTTCAAATTAAACAAAAAGTGAGATTTTTTGAAAAATAAATAAATTTAAAACAACAAAAATAAACTAGCTTATGTTTTTTTTTTTTTTTTTTGAGAAAATTACAAAAATAAATGAATAAAGATAATAATGACTATATATATATATATATATATATATATCAATATATAAATGAATAAAAATAATAACATAATGACATATCTTACGAAAGATTACAAAAATAACCCTGTACGGGTTGACACGCGAATCCGTGGGTTGACCCGTGACCCGTCACGAAAAAAAAAACTTGTCACATTTATACAACTCGTACACGACTTGCTCCTGCCCGTGGGTTGACACGACACTCATTTTGACGGGTCGGGTCATGGGCCAACCCGCGGGTCAATACATGTATGGCCACCCCTAATACTTGAGTCATGACCTATATACTCGAGTACAGTACTCAGCTACTCTAGTATTTGGAATTTTTTGAACATTTACTCGAGTATAGAATCCAGATACTCGAGTATTTCCTATTCCACACAATATACTTAGTATATGGGTTATTTACTGGAGTAAATGAGACCAGATTTTCTACGGGGACTTTCCAACATGTAACTCTCGAAAAGTTATGTGGAATAAAAAAACAATTGATTTGGACTCCCGAGTCAAAAGTTACGACCTTCCAAAGATTTAATCTAAAATTTCCAAAATTTTGTAATGTCAATAAGTTTTGTTATACCCACAAAGCTCCTCCTCAGGTTACCATAGTCAAGTCCAATATTATAAGTATATGACTATAGAAACTTATTTAATCCAGAAAATCTTGTGGAAAAAATTTAACCGTAAAACTTTGGAAGACCATATTTTTTGGATCAATCAAGTTTTGTGTGTATCACAAAACCTATTGGCATTACAAATTTTTGGAAATCTTAGAGTAAAATTTCGAAGGTTGTAACTTTTGACTCGGGTATTCAAATCAGGTGTTTTTTTGTGCCAAATTTTTTCCGATTCGAGATTTGGTCCAAAAAATGTTTCTGTCCCCGTCTCACATATTTTATCTTTGCGAAATGATGTAATTTAAATTTTTACTTTCAAACACTAACAAATAATCCTCCAGAAATTTTCCAACAAGTAGCTCTAGAAAAATTATGTAGAATAAAAAAAAACACCTGATTCGGACCCCCGAGTCAAAAATTATGGTCTTTTGAAGTTTTATGATAAAAAAAATTTCACAAGATTTTTTTGGATCAAACAAGTTTCTATAGTCGTATATATTCATAATATTGGACTTAATTCAAGTAACTTGAGGATGAGTTTGTAGTATCACAAAACCTATTGGCATTACAAAAAAATTTAAATTTTAGATAAAACTTCAGAAGGTCATAATTTTGACTAAGGTATCTGAATCATGTATTTTTTTTATTCCACATAACTTTACGAGAGCTACGCATAGAAAAAATCCCGTAGAAAATTTGGTTTCATTTACTCGAGTACATGACTCATGTACTCGAGTATATTGCGTGGAAAAGCAAATACTCCAGTAAATGAGTCCTACACTCGAGTATAAACTCGTGACATTTGATTTACTCGAGTATGAAAGTCACATACTCGAGTATAAGGGTCAGTCAACAGAAATAAGGGCAGATTAATGTTATATGGGATAGAATATTGTGACAATCAAATAATGTTACTACCATATCTTAACCGTTGATTTTCGTCAATCAACGGTTATTATTTATTGCGAATTAATAATTAATTAATGAGTTTGATTTGAAAAATGATAACCGTTGATTAGCAGAAATCAACAGTTACGATGTGGTAGTAACATTGGTAGTAACATTATTTGGTTGTCATAATATCCTATCCATTAAAGGAACATGATATTGTGACAACTAAATAATGTTACTACCAATGTTACAATCACATCTTAACCGTTGATTTCCGTATATTTAGAAAAAAAAAATCTAACAAATGGCGGCTAAGTGGTATTTTTTTATGGAATTAACGGCAGAATGGTCAAATATCCCACATTACTGTAACCAGATTAAGTCGGATAACCAGCAAAAGGTGGAGAAATTGAAAAAAAAGTGGTGAAGTTTTTTATTTTAACGAAGAGAAAGAAAGTGGATCAAATTCTATACCTGATGAGAGAAGGCATATGCCATGGCTCGCTCTCGTTTTACTGCTGCCTCTTCTCGGTGATGTATCCTGGAAAGTATCTCTTCAATTGTTTCAGAACCTCCACACCATACCTGACATTCACTTTTACCATCAAAGCATCTTTTCTTGATATTGATAATGGTTTGTTTAGAACATCAACGAAAGTTGAAAACAAGCCACCACAGGAAGATGACAGTAATAACAATACCTCTAGCTCATGAATCTTTGCGTCAAGTTTTAACTGGTTTTCCAATTTCTTTTGCTTAATCCTGGCTTCTGTTATCATGCAGAGTCTCCGAGCTCTAATTTGATCTTGTATTCTGCTCCTCAAATGTATGTAGTTTAGTGCAGTTACTGTTTGCTCTTTGGCCATGTGATCTAGATTTAAAGCCTCAAATTTCACTGTTCCACTTAGATGGTGAAATGTTCCTCTTGCCTGCATAGAGAAAAATGAGAGCTTAATAAAATGTAGGCAAAAGTAACCAGATGAGTGAAGGTCAATTAATGTTTTTTTTTTCCCTATCTTGTGCTAAATTGATTCCACTAAAAAAAATTAAATAATTATCTCACTTAAAACCTTGAAAGGTGCATCAATGGTCTTTTTTATATTACATCTCTATAACTTTGTGAATTTTGACTTAGGGGAAAGTGTTTATCCTATTAAATGATACAACTTATATCTTTTCACTCTCACAAAGAGATGAGACTACACTTTTATTTTTTTTGTCAACTCTCTCTCCTCCTTTATCTATCTCTTTCTCTCTCTTAAAATAACACAACTTTACATCTTTTAAAATGATATACACTTTACCCTTTGACTTATGCTTCAGATTAGGGGTGGTAAACGAGCCAGGGGCCTTTGGCTCGGCTCGTAAAGGTCTGAACTCGTTTAATAAAAGCTCGTGTTGAAACCAGACTTGTACTTGGATAAAAGCTCGTTTAATAAAAAGGCCCCAGGCTCTAATTCAGAAGCTCGGCCTTAGAGCCTCCGAAGCTAGCCTAGTATATAAATATTTATTTATATTTTTTATACTACTTGTAATAACTCTCTATCTCATCAATTTATTTCACATCATTTTATTGGTTTAACCGACTTTTTAAATGATTTTGTTCTATATTATGCTATTTAGATATATATTGAATTTATGTATATTTATGGAATTACTAGTGTTATTTTATATTATCCTTCATCCTCCTTCACACAAACAAACCCACAAAAACTCATTCGTTCCATTGTGCACTGCTCGTTTGTGTCAATTTATTTTTTATTTTATTTGGCACTTTATTTATAATGGGCTAAGATAATATAACCTGTTATCTACATTCTCTCACTTTAATTTTTTTTATTTATTGTAGATTTTGTAAATTATTGCTGCAAATTGGAAGCTAAGGTTTCTATCTGGAAATTGATTTTTTGTGCAATTCTGTTCTCTTATTTTTATTCTTTAACATGCTAACAGTCTAAGACAGTCTTCACACAGGCTTTTATTTTTTTGTAAATAAATCAGGCCACAGGCCAATATTATATTCGTAACAGGTAACAGGCTAAGGTCAGTCGGACACGTTTAAATACAGGCTTGGTCCGTTAAGATCAAAGCTCGGCTCGGCTCGGCCCGTTAACACCCCTACTTCATATTACTTGCTTTCCTGAACAAAATAAACTCTTTCTGTTTACTCCATGTTAAATACAACACGAAATACAACTTTTTCATTCATATACCACAATGAAGATCTGGACAAACAAAGCAGTTGAATAAATGGTGTCTAGCACCATATAAATTATGTACCAGAAATGAACGAAACACATTTTGAATTCGTGTGGCAGCAATATCTTCTATCAACCTTGTGGGAACTGTGCTTTCTATCATCAAACCTGCATTGGCAATGTTACTTGAATCTTCATTAGTGTCTTGCTTTTCCGCGGAAGACTCATTTGATTTTTCAGCCGTAGATTGCACCTATTCAAAAAGAGTGGCAGAGAAAGTTCAGCAGCAGTGTACTACGAACTATTTTAATTAAAGAAGAGCAAATGGAGCAGAAAATTCAACAGAGCAACATAAAGTATGAGAAACTCTTTCCAAATTATGATCATATTTGCAAAACTTCAATTGCAAACATTGTTAAGAGAAAGAAAAGAAATAACCTTTGCTTGTTTTGATTTATCTGCTTTCAGTTTCTTCAAGTTGACAATAGTCTTAAACCATTTCTTTGGACTCATTTTGTAACACCCCGATACCGGACCGGTATGTTATCAACGAATATGGTATTAAGCGCAGTTACAATCACAGAAATTGAGTTAATTGAATTACGGCAAACTTTTTTCCATTTATTACTTCCTCATTTTAAACAATTAACCATTTCCGTAACTAATCAAAACAACTCTGTAATTGTAAATGGAAAACTCGCGGAAGCATAAACTTATTGACATTCATTAACTTTCTTATTACCCAATTAATTTAAACTTATCTATTGAATCTCATCTCTTACCATGTTATAGCTCTCTTCATAAGCTACGCGTGGTTACAAACCGCGCACAATTCGGAGCTCTGTAGATCAAGTTATGCCATTTGTTTTAGTCTAGAAAAACCATTATTTTTGAAAATTACACTGTGGTAATCGATTACCAGGGGGTGGTAATCGATTACCCAAGGTACCAAAATGAGGCAGTAGCTAAATTTCGGTTCCCTGTTCTCTGGTAATCGATTACCAAGCATTGGTAATCGATTACTGAACTAGGTAATCGATTACCAATGCTCTGGTAATCGATTACCAGGTCCACAGATGCATATTTTTCGCCCCCTGTTGCATGGTAATTGATTACCAGGGCATGGTAATCGATTACTATGCAGCAAAAGTGACAGATGACAGTTTTTAAGGTACAAAATGAGTGATGTAATCCATTCCTAACACCTTAACACTCCACATAAACCTTACACATACACTAATGTAGGCTCTAGGCCCTTCCATCATGCATAATCTAATACCAATGTATCATTTACCTCATTCACCAATTATGTTGCCATTTACACATCATTTTCAATCATTCAACCTCAACTACACCATTTTTACATTATTTTTCCTTACTTTTCTTCATAATTCGAATTCTTCAAGAAGTATGCCCCAAGGCTTTTCAATTCAATTTAACACTTTCATTCATCATATAATCATATTAACACATCATGCAACAACT
Source organism: Gastrolobium villosum (assembly GCA_032173675.1). Lineage (NCBI taxonomy): Eukaryota > Viridiplantae > Streptophyta > Magnoliopsida > Fabales > Fabaceae > Gastrolobium > Gastrolobium villosum. Next base: position 82,255 of record JAVKPL010004168.1, read on the forward strand.
CTCCACATAATCCTCACACAATTCAACTTCACCATATCATGATCCTCAAATTTTTCTAAGTTATAAAATCACATTTTTCACCTAGAATTTTCATGGCATTTCTAGCTCCAACACATCATTCTAAGACATTATCATCTAATGCACATTTTCCATTTGAGCTCTCTAACATCACAAATCAACAAAATCCCACTTAGGGTTCATAAATCAAATCCACAAGTTAAGCCATTCAAATGGTGAAGAAGCTTACCCAAATTCAAGGCATAAGGCTTCACCACATCATACCAAACCATTGGAGCTCCAAACAACTCCATGAACACAAATCTACAACACTTGGCCGCGGGTTTGGGGAGGGTTTTTCTCAAAATGTGGTGGGTTCATGGTTTAATACTACTACCAATGGCTTTAGAAGGTGATTTGCATCAAGTTTCAAGCCAAAGATCACTTGATTTGGTTGAGAAATGAGCAAGTTACAAGAAAAGGAATTTTCCAAGCTTTTGGCCATGGGGGGGGGGGGGGGGGGGGGGGTAGGGATGTGCATGGGTCGAACCAAACCGGTTTTTTTGAAAAACCGAACCGAATTGGTTTAAATGGTTCGGTTCGAAAGTGGTTCAGTTCGGTTCAAAAGTGGTTCGGTTCGGAAGTGGTTCGGAACCGGTTCGGAAGTGGTTCGCAACCGGTTCGGAAGTGGTTCGAAAGAAAAAAATTAAAAATTTATAAAATAAAGTTATAAAAATTAATTTGGTTCGATTTGAAAATGGTTCGGTTCGGTTCGAAAACGGTTCGGTTATGAAACCGGTTCTAAAAACTGGTTCGGTTCTTAAACTGGTTCTAAAAACCGGTTCGGTTCATAAACCGGTTCTTTAAAAACCGGTTCGGTTCATGAACTGGATTTTAAAAACCGGTTATTTTATGGAGCGGTTCGGTTCGGTTCATGGTTCGACCCACTTTTTTGGTTATTTTGCACATCCCTAGGGGGGGGGGGGCTGCACACGGGAAGGAGGAGGAGAAAGGAGAGAGAAAGTGAGGGAAAAAGGGTGAGTTTAACTCACTTATTCCACCGGCGGGTCCCACACGCGTTTTAACTTTGATCAATCACCTAATTCCGATCATAAATCCACAGTCTACATATTTTTCTGGTTCGTGACATATTTTTATTTCCTCAAAACACTCATAAAAATTCCACTCTTATCGGTACCATTATACCACAGTATTTTTACACCGGGAAAATCACTATTCATCAAAATTTTCAAAACTTGCCTATCCACTCAATTTTTCGTCTTGATTCCATATCCGGCATTATTTTTGTCATTTGAGATCCCCAACTCCATTTTTCATGCCTCAGTTTACGTTTTTGGCAAATTACTATTTTGCCCTTGGTACACATTTTGACCCAATTTCAGGATTTTCACTAATCCTTCCCTTTTATTCTATCAAATAATTTCACATTTGAATTTACGAGGTGTTATATTCACCCCACCTTTTTGGAATTTTGTCCGCAAAATCAACTATGCACATATGCTAACTCAGGACACAGACGGAAAATCTCAGTCTCCCGTCCCCAAGTAGCTTCATCAAGTGTGCGGGCTTCAAACTAAATGTTTACATTTCAATCTTTTGGCTTTTCAGCCTCTTTTCACAATGGCCTTGCATTTCAAAGGCCCAATGGGAGACTTCAAGTCCTCCCCAGTTTCAATATCATCCGGTGACACCACATGTGAACAACCGGAGTGCACATCGCAGTTGCGCACTTTCTCTGCTTTACCAAGCCAATTTCTTTTCACAAGTCCGGCTACCTAGCACATATAGCCTATAATTTCTCTTGGCAGGTTTTCCTACCTAGCTAACGTATCAACAACTATACCCATAGGGTCATACCACGTTCTGTTCAATCTGTGCCACACAGGCAACTATTACTTTCTGACACATTACAGCCACAATTATCCTTTTTATTTCTACGGAGTATGTACTCTCGTCATTAAATTTTTTTCTTTTTCCCATTTCTTATTCCACATTAAACACTGTTATGGAATCCCACAGCCCCTCAGTGCAATTCACCGAGTAGTCATCTAGTTCACGCTCACTATACTTTTATTTTCTGGGGGAAAAATCCCCATTTTTGGCATTTAGCCACAACTCGTATATACACATTTTTCTTTTCTCATGTTCTTAACCTACAACGTGCAATTTCACTTCTGCACTTTATCTTTAAATAAGCACCATCTCTGTGCTCAACTTTCAAATCTAACCTTACAGGTTTACCAACTTTCACCAAAACACAATGGCGAATCTCCTTCTCAAGACATTTAACTGGTACCCCATGGACCACACATTACAACTTATACATTACATCGGCCATTTCAAAGCCTTCAACCACGAATCCGCTCATGGATTTCTATCTATTATATCATACTTACATTGATTTCTCACATTAAAGGCAACATGCCCAAGATTTCCACTAACAATTTTCTTTAATTACCGTTCCATTCTCATGTTATCAATTCCACATGGGTTTCATTCTATCCCCATCACCTTCATCATCATTTCATTCGACAAGTATGTATCATTCCAAGGTCACATATCATCTATCTCTCATACATGTCCCATCACATAGGGATTTTCAAGCCTATTTATCATGCCATATGGAACTAAATCCATCATTGTCATTACTTTCATAATTCACTATCGGCGGGTACACAAGTCTCTCGGACTATTCAAAGTACTATTAGCACACTCAATCATATATCTTGGTACCTAGCCAAGAACAACATCAACATTGTGTATTTTCAACACATCTCTCACTATAATCTGCATCTATACAACTCCATCAGTAACTCTACCACCAGGGCAGAGATATCAACCTTTTATTTCACCAAATACCATTCTATTTACAGCTAGTACCACACCTTCTTACTTGACTACATCACAATAATCACTTATTAAAAAAACCATTGGCCGCCAACTTAGCTTAACATCTCGCCATCACAAGCCTTCCCAGAAGACCTTGACTCAATCCATCAGTACTAATCAATTTTCATTCCCTTCACATAGGGTGATAATCCAACGATTCATTTCAAAATTTTCGTAAAACTCCAGTCCATAATACCACTACACTTGGTATACACTCATGCACATCTCTGAGTGCTCAATCTCATAATTCAAACTACCATCTCATGGCACCTCACACATTTCATCATATTAGACATATTACTATTCACTTACAGTTATCCAAATTCACCTCTTGCGTTCCTCACAAGATACAATCCTCTAATGCAATGGGTAAAAACATCCTTAGGTTTAACCCCTCGAGCTCTTGCTGTCCTAAGGGCCCCAGGTGTAATGCCCCACCAATCAGAGAATATGTCCTTATAATTCACGCAAGAAGAGGTAACATGCCATCGGCTGTACTAACAGTCCCACTAACACGAGGTACTACCTCACACCACATTACTTATACAAAATAATAATAATCTCCGGGAACATAATCCATACGGAGATAGCCATATACTCAGGGCATATAAGCCACACAGAGATAAACACATTCACATCACATTCGTATATAACGGCAAAAAGAGTTTTATATAGATACACAATGGTATACTAGTTATATCTTACTTTTGCACCATCCACTATGGCTTTCCAAATATGGTTCTTTTCTCAACAGTCTACTCATTTAACTTGACTAGTCATTAGTCTTAGTCCACAACATGATCATCACCACATGATTCCAACATCTTTCTCATACTTTGGCACACAAATTTCCAATTCTTAATAGTACCCATGCTCGGTACAGTTCTAATCCGTTGTCCATCATGACTCATAGCAACTATGCTCAACACTATAGAAGATCTACTATCTTAAAACAACATTACTTTTTCTCTCAACATTTCACTATGACACCAAGAGTGCCCTCACTTACCAGTCCGTGCATTCAGCGCATTAGGACCACCAGATACATTTCAACTTCGAGCGGTGCTTGCCTGGGACTTCCAAGAGCAACACCTCTTAGGATTCAATCCACAAGGGAAGCCCAGGACAATATTACTTATCACAGCGTTATCAACTTGTGTGCTAAGGTATAACTTGCACACCGGGACTCCATCGTGAATCCCATACCAAACTGAGCGTCCAATGACACTCCGAAGAGACAATCTCTTCAAACACCTCCCATCATAGGGAATTTCACTTACATCATTCTTCTTTTACCAAAGAGTTTACTAATTCATTACAACACGGATATACATATAGGCACCCCAGCCTTCACAAAACATATATATACATATATATATATATATATATATATATATATATATATATACTGGCACTTAGCCATCACAGGATCATTATCCACATATAATTAGACCACATTATCAACATTTCAATGCTACACAACATTATGGGAGCATACTAGTACAATTACTACACCACACTCAGTTATATTTTCTCACCTCACATTTGTCAAGTCCAACCATCATTATATTATGGACCCTCATACTTTCAATCAAGTTCGTCCAATGCCATCCATGGCAATTTCCTCACTTCTTATATTATACTTTTTATACATATGATATCCTCACTTATATTTAGCCAACATTAAATCATCATGGACTAAAGTCCCATGTTTCAACAAGGAAGTATCTACACATCATCTCCATAGTTCTTTTAAGGTACTCACAATCCTCAATCCAATTTTTGAAATTTCAATTTATTTCTACATCTGAACATCTTAAGTCATCCAAGTGTATGCCCTCATCAAGGGTCTTATAACCTTCTTATTTTACCCTAAGGTATCCAAGCTTACATATAAGTACTCATATTACGATTTTCACGAGTTCATCGGGGTTCCAAATCCCCCACCATGTCAAAGATATACCACTAATTCCACATATACTCAATTATGTCAACTCCCCATACATATAAGGAAAACTTACCAACATCATCATCGCAATATCAACTCAAATAAATCATACGTACTAACCATAAGACCACACATTCAACTATGGTAGCATTCTACCCAAAATGGTTAAACATCTTATCTCAATTTATTCTCACTAAGTCCTCAATTACATCAAATTCACTTACTAACATATCTGTCCGTGGAGCAGTCAACACCGCACCCACCACCACAGTCTAAGGACTGACATTGGTGCTCCAGGGTTGTCACGAAGGCATCTTATACTGACCACACATATAACACGAAGAAATGGGTTGATCAGGCCCAAACTAAGGAATCACATGTGCAGTACTCAATAAGAGTCTACGTACAACTATACAACACTCACCATAATCACACAATCATCAGAGTTCCCTAAGAAACTGCTCTGATACTATAAATGTAACACCCCGATACTGGACCGGTGTGTTATCAACAAATATGGTATTAAGCGCAATTACAATCACAGAAATTGAGTTAATTAAATTACGACAAACTTTTTTCCTTTTATTACTTCCTCATTTTAAACGATTAACCATTTCCATAACTAATCAAAACAACTCCGTAATTGTAAATGCAAAACTCGCGGAAGCATAAACTTATTGACATTCACTAACTTTCTTATTACCCAATTAATTTAAACTTATCTTTTCAATCTCATCTCTTACCATGTTATAGCTCTCTTCATAAGCTACGCGTGGTTACAAACCGCGCACAATTCGAAGCTCTGTAGACCAAGTTATGCCATTTGTTTTAGTCTAGAAAAACCATTATTTTTGAAAATCACACTGTGGTAATCGATTACCAGGGGGTGGTAATCGATTACCCAAGGTACGAAAATGAGGCAGTAGCTAAATTTCGGTCCTCTGTTCTCTGGTAATCGATTACCAAGCATTGGTAATCGATTACTGAACTAGGTAATCGATTACCAATGATCTGGTAATCGATTACCAGGTCCACAGATGCATATTTCGCCCCCTGTTGCATGGTAATCGATTACCAGGGCATGGTAATCGATTACTATGCAGCAAAAGTGACAGATGACAGCTTTTAAGGTACAAAATGAGTGATGTAATCCATTCCTAACACCTTAACACTCCACATAAACCTTACACATACACTAATGTAGGCTCTAGGCCCTTCCATCATGCATAATCTAATACCAATGTATCATTTACCTCATTCACCAATTATGTTGCCATTTACACATCATTTTCAATCATTCAACCTCAACTACACCATTTTTACATTATTTTTCCTTACTTTTCATCATAATTCGAATTCTTCAAGAAGTATGCCCCAAGGCTTTTCAATTCAATTTAACACTTTCATTCATCATATAATCATATTAACACATCATGCAACAACTCTCCACATAATCCTCACACAATTCAACTTCACCATTTCATGATCTTCAAATTTTTCTAAGTTATAAAATCACATTTTTCACCTAGAATTTTCATGGCATTTCTAGCTCCAACACATCATTCTAAGACATTATCATCTAATGCATATTTTCCATTTGAGCTCTCTAACATCACAAATCAACAAAATCCCACTTAGGGTTCATAAATCAAATCCACAAGTTAAGCCATTCAAATGGTGAAGAAGCTTACCCAAATTCAAGGCATAAGGCTCCACCACATCATACCAAACCATTGGAGCTCCAAACAACTCCATGAACACAAATCTACAACACTTGGCCGCGGGTTTGGGGAGGGTTTTTCTCAAAATGTGGTGGGTTTCATGGTTTAATACTACTACCAATGGCTTTAGAAGGTGATTTGCATCAAGTTTCAAGCCAAAGATCACTTGATTTGGTGGAGAAATGAGCAAGTTACAAGAAAAGGAATTTTCCAAGCTTTTGGCCATGGAGGGAGGGCTGCACACGGGAAGGAGGAGGAGAAAGGAGAGAGAAAGTGAGGGAAAAAGGGTGAGTTTAACTCACTTATGCCATCGGCGGGTCCCACACGCGTTTTAACTTTGATCAATCACCTAATTCCGATCACAAATCCACAGTCTACATATTTTTCTGTTTCGTGACATATTTTTATTTCCTCAAAACACTCATAAAAATTTCACTCTTATCGGTACCATTATACCGCAGTATTTTTACACTGGGAAAATCATTATTCATCAAAATTTTCGAAACTTGCCTATTCACTCAATTTTTAGTCCTGATTCCATATCCGGCATTATTTTTGTCATTTGAGATCCCCAACTCCATTTTTCATGCCTCGGTTTACGTTTTTGGCAAATTACTATTTTGCCCTTGGTACACATTTTGACCCAATTTCAGGATTTTCACTAATCCTTCCCTTTTAACCCACATTCTATCAAATAATTTCACATTTGAATTTACGAGGTCTTATACATTTCTATTTCTCTGGAATATAGCAACAAGAAATAGCCAGTAATAATCCTGCACAGTAACATTCAACCAATTTATTGTAAATCTCATGCATAAATCCATAGGGTTTTAATTAACTTCTTCCATCAATTGTTTGTCATCTAAACAGTATATAAAATGCACATGCCTATCAAATTTCTTTGAAATATATGTCAACTTCTCATATTGTTACAAACATAGGTAATATACTTCTTAAGCGTGCATGGTGAACCCAACTGGTTTAAATCGGTTTGGTTTTTTGAACGAAATGTTTTATTTAACCTAATCGGTGTTATTTCTCCTGAACTAGTTATTAACAGAATCAGATGCTGTTCGAATCAGTTTGGAAACAGTTCAGAATCGGTTCATGTTTCAAAACCAGTTCTTGATTTATAGCAGGTTTCAAATCTGTTTTAAAATCATTCGGGTATGTTTCAAACTGGTCTTTAAAACTGGTTCTTTTGGTATAGTTCAATTTTTTTAATTGGTTTATAAAACCAATTCAATTCTTAAAACTGGTTCGGTTCGGTTCAATTTGATCCCATTTTTTTCTCACAGCCCCAAATCACTTCCTATGTGCGACTCACTAAACTGAATGCCATGTGATCAGACTTTATTTACAGCTTAAGAAACTCTCAGAAAGCATCATGTAGTTGGAATCAATCCTAGGGGAGATTAGTCCGCGCACACAAATTTTGACACCTTCTAAAAGTTTCATTGCAAATCATTCAAGAGTGCCTTTCCATTGTGATCTTCCTCAATATCTTTTCCTATACCCCTCAATAGTTTGATGTAAACTATCCAAACTCTCCGAAAATGTCATCATATTAATCATACAGGACACTTATACATCATGAAACCTATTCAATCTACAATTGTCAATTCATGGCATAAGGATGTTTTTTGAAATAAAACCTTATACTAACATAACACCAGTAACATTAGTCCTATACTTTCCTTAAAAATATTAAACATCATAAAAACCAAGCATTCAATCTCTATGCCTCTAGTTAGTAGTTGTACTCATCATTTATACATTTGACCGAAAGCATGTGCCATGTGGTACAAAAAATGATCACAATCAATAGCACCCCAACTTCAATGAGTATCCAAGTTTTATTCTTTCTAATCGGAGCTTAACCAAATAAGGGAAATCTGCAATAATCAGAACCACAAAGAAGGATGCAAAATAATGGAAATGGTAAGGAAAACATACCAGGCAGAGAAGCAAAAGCAGGCACAAACCAGAGGTTGCTTTGAGAGGAATATAAGAAGTGGTTCATTTGAGACAACTAATAAAGAGAGAGAGAAAGAGAGAATTCATAGCAAAGTGACTAACCAACCACATTGAAGCAGATGTTTGATCTCTTGGAAGATCAAGAATCTACCGAAAGGTGAAGGAAGGTAGTAATATATTTCAGGTTGTGTTCTCTGAAAATGAAACGACAATTATATCTTACAAACAAAAATGAATGAGAAACTTATGATTATTGAAGTACAATATAACACCTCATAAAGTTAAATGAGTATTTTGAATTATAATGTGAAATTAAAATTGATAGATTAGTGAAAATCCGAGAATTATGGCCAAAATAGGCAAAATGGGTAAAATGGTAATTGACCAGCCATGTATTCTGAGGCATAAAAATTGAGTTGGAGATTTCATATGACAAAAATAATGCTGGAAATGAACTCAGGGCGAAAAATTGAGTGAATAGGCAAATTTGTGAAAAATTGATGAATAGTGACTTTTTAAGTGTAAAATAATGCGGTATGAGTGTACCGATAAGTGTGAAATTTTTATCAATATTTTTAGGAAATAAAAATATGTCATGGACCAGAAAAATATGTAGATTAAGAATTTATGATCAGAATTATTGTCGGGATTAAAGTTAAATCGCGTGTGGGACCCGCGGAACCAAAACCCACTTGGCCCCCACACTTTCCCCCACGCCTTCCTTCTTCTTTTCTTTCTTTCTCCCGTAGCTTTCCCTCTCATTCACAAACAAACCAATTTTCTTCTCTTCTCCACTTTTGAAGCTATTCTCCACCAAATCACTTGGTTTTGGTGTTGAAATTTATTGTAAACCACCTTCTAAAGCCATTGGTGATACTCCCAAGCCTTGAAATCATCTCCTTGGTGCATTTTGGAGCAGGGACAGATCCGAGTTTTTGAGGTTTCTTGGTGTTTTTGGAGTTTTTGGATCTTCCTTTGCTTGGTGGAGCCTTAGTGGAGTGTCTACCATAGATTGTGAGTATATTTGTAGTGTTTTTACGGTTGATTTTGTAGATCTAGAAATATATGCACTAAGTCTTTAATCTTAGATGTGTGATGATAGAGAGCCCAAATGGAAAAATGCTATTAGATGAAAATGCCTTAGATGAAAATATGTCATGGACCAGACCAACACACGTCAAAATATTCTTAATCTACATATTTTTCTGGTCCATGACATATTTTTATTTCCTAAAAATATTGATAAAAATTTCACACTTATCGGTATACTCATACCGCAGTATTTTACACTTAAAAAGTCACTATTCATCAATTTTTCACAAATTTTCCTATTCACTCAATTTTCCGCCCTGAGTCCATTTCCAGCATTATTTTTGTCATATGAAATCTCCAACTCAATTTTTATGCCTCAGAATACATGGCTGGTCAATTACCATTTTGCCCTTTTTGCCCATTTTGGCCATAATTCTCGGATTTTCACTAATCCATCAATTTTAATTTCACATTATAATTCAAAATACTCATTTAACTTTATGAGGTGTTATATTCACCCCTCCTTTTAGAAATTTTGTCCGCAAAATTAAATCATACCTGCTCGCTAACTCAGGATACAACCGGAGAATCTCGTCCTCCCGCTCCCAAGTAGCCTCCTCAGGTGTGCGGCCCTCCCACTGAATCTTCAGCATGAGAATAATTTTACTTCTCAATATCTTTTCACTGCGGTCCAATATTGCAATAGGACCAACGGGAGTCTTCAAGTTCTCCATGATTTCAATATTATCCGGTATCACCACATGTGATTCATCCGGAACATAACGTCGCAACTGCGACACATGAAAAACATCATGTAAATTGGACAACTGAGGGGGTAAGGCAAGCTGATAGGCCACCAATCCGACTCTTTTCATGATTTGATACGGTCCAATGAACCGTGGACTCAGCTTCCTCACACCCAACGCACGGCCAACACCCGTGACCGGAGACAATCGTACAAAAACATGGTCACCTTCCTCAAATTCTAGCGGTCTATGCTTATTGTCATAGTAGCTTTTCTGCCGATTCTGTGCCTGTTTCAATTTTTCTCTGATCATTTCTATTTGCACTGTTGTTTCCTGCACAAAATCCGGACCAAATCTTTCTTTATCGCCTACCTCAGTCCAACAAGTGGGCGTACGACACCTCCCCCCATACAATACCTCATACGGTGCCATACCCAGAATGGAGTGAAAACTGTTATTATAAGAAAACTCCACCAATGGTAAGTACCTATCCCAGGCAGTACCCTGTTCCAATATGCAAGCTCTCAGCATATCCTCAAGTGTCTGTATGTTCCTCTCAGTCTGACCATCAGTCTGCGGGTGATACGCAGTGCTCAGTCGAAGCTGAGTGCCAAAAGCCTGCTGTAAAGCTCCCAAAAAACGTGAAGTAAACTTCGGGTCGCGATCACTGACAATGCTAATCGGTATCCCATGGAGTCTAAAAATCTCCTTTACATACAACGTGGCCAACCTCTCAGTGGTAAAATCCACTCGTACTGGTAGAAAATGTGCAGACTTCGTAAGTCGGTCCACAATAACCCAAATCGAATCGTAACCAGCCTGAGTTCGCGACAATCGCACAACAAAATCCATTGAAATACTCTCCCATTTCCATTATGGTATATCCAGCGGCTGAAGTAACCCAGTAGGTTTTTGATGTTCTATCTTTACTTTCTGGCAAACCAAACACTTAGATACGTACTCGGCAACATCCCTTTTCATCCCAGGCCACCAGAACTTAACTTTAAAATCTTGGTACATTTTTGTGGCACCTGGGTGGATAGCATATTGACCCTTATGGGCCTCAGTCATAACTTCCTCTGCAAGTTCCTTGGGCACAACAATCCTGCCCTGATATAATAATAGTCCCTGTTCATTAACAGATATGCCACTTTGGCCTTTCAAATATTTAATACTTTCATTGCGAATCTGAGTCTCTTTAATCTTCTCGTGCAGCTCGTTTTCAATCCGAGTCAACTCCATATCACACATTCTCCCTGCAAAGAAATCCGTTATTTTCATGTCCCGAAATTGCTCAATTATTTCATTATCCCACATCATCATATGAGATAAATTGATAGACTTCCTACTCAATGCATCTGCCACAACATTAGCCTTTCACGGGTGATATTTCAACTCAAAGTCATAGTCTTTCAAGAATTCAACCCATCTACGCTGCCTCATATTCAGCTCCTTCTGATCAAACAAATATTTCAAGCTTTTATGATCACTGAACACAGCAAATTTCATCCCATACAGAAAGTGCCTCCAGATTTTCAAGGCAAACACAATAGCAGCCAGTTCTAAGTCGTGCGTCGGATAATTCTCTTCAAGCGGCTTTAACTGTCTGGACGCATAAGCAATCACTTTTCCTTCCTGCATCAGTACGCTCCCTAAACCTTTCTTAGAAGCATCACAATATAAAACAAACTCACCCTCCGGGTCAGGTAGAGTTAACACCGGAGCAGTGGTCAACTTCTCTTTGAGTAACAGAAAACAGTCCTCACATTCCTGGGTCCACACAAAAGGAGTATCCTTTCGGGTCAATCGGGTCAACGGCAGAACCATTGCAGAAAATCCCTGTATAAACCGGCGATAATCACCAGCAAGCCCTAGAAAACTCCCAATCTTAGTCACAGTCTTAGGTCGTTCCCAGTCGCTTACCACTTCAATCTTGCTAGGATCCACTGCAACACCGCTTGCAGAAATAACATGACCCAAAAATTGCACCTCAAACAACCAGAATTCACACTTAGACGGTTTAGCATATAGTTTCTTATCCTTCAACACCTGCAACACAGTCCTCAAATGGTCGATGTGCTCCTCCTTACTCTTAGAATAGATCAAGATGTCATCAATAAATACAATTACAAACTGGTCCAAATACGGTTTAAAGATGCGATTCATATAATCCATGAACACCGCAGGGGCATTAGTAAGCCCAAAAGGAATCACTTGATATTCAAAATGTCCATATCTGGATCGGAAAGCTGTTTTAGGTACATCCTCCAGTTTAATCCGAATCTGGTGATATCCGGACCGGAGATCAATCTTCGAAAACACACAGGCATCCCTCAACTGATCTAATAAATCATCAATGCGCGGCAACGGGTACCGGTTCTTAATCGTCACTTTATTCAACTGTCGGTAGTCAGTGCACAATCTCATGCTACCATCTTTTTTCTTCACAAATATTACCCGTGCTCCCCACGGAGACACACTCGGCCTGATAAAGTTCTTTGCAGATAGTTCCTCAATGTGTTGCTTCAACTCGGCCAACTCAAGTGGCGACATCCGGTATGGAGCCAAGGAGATCGGCCCCACACCAGGAAATAGGTCAATCGAGAATTCAATCTCTTTCTCAGGCGAAAATTCCGGTATCTCATCAGGGAATACATCCTCAAACTCATTAACAACCGGAATAGAAGAAATCTCCTCCTTTTTGTCACCCACCAATCCGCCCAAAAGGACATAACCCAGATCCCCAGCCTTCAAGGCTTTCACAGTTTGACTGACAGACAAATACAAAGACGGACAAACCGACGGCCTCTCATGAGATAGCAACAACCTCTTTCCGCAGCAATCAATCATTGCGCACTTCCGAGACAACCAATCCATCCCCAATATCAAATTGACAGAGGCCAGGGGTAAGATAATTAAATCAATAGTGTAACCCCTGCCTAAGTAGGTGAACTTCACATCTTCGCAAATCCAAGACGATTCACTAACCTCTCCTGTAGCGGTAGTAATACGCATCGGAGGAACCATTCGTGTTGTTCTTAAGTCCAACGCTTTAGCCACATAGTCCGCCACAAAAGAATGCGTTGCTCCCGAATCAAATAACACAGACAAATCAACATTAGAGAGAAAAATTATACCTTTTACCAAATTCGGAGCCTTTTCAGTATGTTGAGCATTTGTAGTATATACCCGTCCAACAGTAGGAACAACAGCAGTAGGAGTCGCGGTCGGCAAGGCCTGCAGATTCGCAGCCTGCCCCGAAGAAGATGGACAATTCCTAGCAAAATGGCCATTCTGACCACATTTAAAACAAGCCAACGGGCCAGCACCACATACACCTATGTGGTATTTCTTGCACTTCCCATATTGTGGGGTAAAATATCTGTCCGCAGTACCACCACCACCAGGGGTTCCACCCCTCTTGAACTGACCAGGAGGCCGCCTTACATGCAACCCCCTGCCCCTATTATTATTGAAGCCTCCTCTATTAGTATTGCCTGTAGGACCAGGTGTCCTCTTAATCTCTTGTTCTTTTGCCGTATCAGATTTCGGATACCTACCATACACAGTCTCGACCCTCTTACATTGGGTCACCAAATCAGCAAAGTTTCTCACCGCAGTATTTGACATTCTTTTAGCAATCTTTTCATTCAGCCCTCTTTGGAATTTAGCTGACAGGAACTCCGGAGTAGGTAGAGTACCTCAATAATTTGCAAATTTTACCAATTCATTAAATTTTGCCACATAGGCATCCACAGTCATGACTCCCTGCACAAGACTATCAAACTCACCTTGCTTTGCCTCCCGGACATCGCGGGGAAAATATTCTTCATGAAACAAACCTTCAAACATAGTCCAGGAAATTTCCTCACCCTGAATAGCATAAGGGCGAGACACATTGTCCCACCACTCCTGGGCGTCGCCCTCCAGCATATAAACCGAATACAACAATTTTTGTGGATCTTGGCATCTCATCACTTGGAAAATCTTATCATTCCCCTCAGCCAAGTAGTAACCTCCTTCGGGTCCCTTGACCCCAGAAATGCAGGTGGCTTATGTTTCCTAAAGGATATGAGCCTACGCTCATCATCAGCATTATCAAGTACCTGCCCCGCAACCCCAGTGGATTGAGCAACAGATGAAGGGTCAGGAACATAGCTAGGGTCAGTGGTATGATGACTAGCCTCACCAGTGTGGTGACTAGCCCCACTCTCCCCCCGTTGAGGAGTAACAGATGGCGTCGGTGTAGGAGTCACCGTAGCCGTATGTGGAGGTGAATCATCCCTCCGAGGACGGTTTCTATCAGCCCTCATTTCAGCCATAAAGGCCTGCATCATATCCTGATTAGTCTTCATCAGGTTTTCAGTCATGTTTCTATTTGCAGCCGTTTCCACCTGCAGAGCATTCAGAACTGCAGTGACCGGATCCGGTGGCAAAGGACCTGCACCACGTGCCCCACGCGCCCTACTCATGATATCTGTACATGTAACACAAAGGAGTGAGTTGATCAGACCCACACTGAGGAATCACATATACATTAATCATAAATAGTTCACAGATAGCTATGGAACACAAGATACAAACATACACAATCAGAGTTCCCTCACAAAACCGCTCTGATACCATAAAATGTAACAACCCGTTACGTACCGGTATTGTTAACATTGATTATGATATTAAGCGCAGTTACAATCACAGTAATTGAGTTAATTAAATTACGGGCAACTTTTTTTTTTCTTTTAACACTTTCCTTTTAGTAAACAATAACCTTTTCCGTAATCAATTAAATCAACATTGTAATTGTAAATGCAATTCGCGGAATCAATCAGTTTACTAACATCTCTAATCTTTCTTTTCACTCAATTCATTTAAACTTATCATGTTACTCTCACATCTTACCATGTTATAGTCCTTTACATTAGCTACGCGTGGTTTCAAACCGCGCACCAAACTCTAGAGTTGATTAACTTAAGTAATTGAAATAAACAATGAAACCATTTTAAGGTTTAATGGCATCCATTCTGTCAAGAAACAACACGAAATAGTTGGTCGACTATCAAATCATGTAAATGCTCGACTGCTAGTTATCAGTTTTCATTATCTTTCGTGTTTAAAAGGGGTTGCTAGGTTACTAATTTTTATCTTCTTGGTACTTTAACTTAATCTTCTAATTAATAATATGTTTTCTATATTTCTTCATTTTCATTGTTGAGAAAGATGTAAAGCAACTGTCATTTCACCCCTTATGTTTCGTTTCCTTCCTTTTGTTGCCTTGCCTTAAAAAGTCCAAACTCCAAACAGAACATAACTCTTAATTTTTTTTTCACAATAAATATTTAAGACTCCAACAAGTTTAATTAAAGGGAGCATCTAATCTCATGTTGTAGTAGATATTCCTCTCATGCCACCATAGATCCAATCCAACACATGTTGGGTCTCATCATGGGTTAAAAATAAAAAATAGCAAGGCACGTTTATTGATGTATCTATAACATAAGGTAAATTTATTTTATTATATGATAGAATGATTTCCCTTAATTAATGCCCCATAAATTTTTTAATAAATAAATAATGAATATTGTATAATAACCTATGAAGCATCGACACTTCAAAATCTCTGACGTGTCGTGTCCGACACTCCCCGACACTCCAACACACTTTATAGAAATTAAAAAAAGGGTTCTAAAGTTGCGTTGTGTTGAGTTTTTAGTTCCAACTATTAAATTCGTTGGATTACAATTACCATTTTATTAAGTTTAATATAAATATTTGAGATATCTTATGTTTCTTTGCAAAATTGATGAATATTATAAGTTTAGTTTCATTTTTTGTTTAATTATAGAAGATTAAATATAATATATACTACATAAATTAAAAATATTATTTAATATCAAAACATGTCTTAACGTGTCGAAATCTAACTTTTTTTAGAATTAACGTGTCGGAATGTCGTGTCGTGTCACATGTCTTGTGTCAGTATCGATGCTTACATAGATAATAACTATGGCTCTTTGACTTTTGGGGTCTTCCCCATTTTAATTTGCACATTTGGTATAGGGGTAAATTATTTTACCGAAAGGGTGTTTGGTATGGGTATTTTAGTTGGATTAATGAGAAAGTGAGTTGGGGAAAATTTATTTACCATATTTGGTACGAGGAAAGTGATGTAAATCCCAGCAAATTTTTTTGCCCATCATTCCCCATTTTAACTACAAATAGCTAAAAAAGTCCCCCCCCCCCACGGCATACCATCAGTAATTTCATTAAAAAAAGTCTGCCCATCATTCCCCTTTTTTTACACAATATTCAAATATGATGGGTATTTTGATAATTTCATTTCACATTCCCATTAATATTTTATCATCAACTAAATATAGCATCGGTAAAATTAACTTAACCTTCCCATAAAATTGTTTACCAGTCAAATATTTTTTCATAACTTATCCGGGATAAAAAAATTCCTACCAAAGCGCCAACAATATGTTTTTCCCAATAAAAAAAAATTCACATACCAAACGCTCCCTTAGAGCTGATTCTGCCCCTTGAGTTATATGATAACATTGCTTGTGCCGACAATTCTTCGTTGCCGGTTGAGTCATTACATATAAATTTAGCACCTTCTGATGCCCCATCACATCGTTGGCAGAATACATTCATGGAGGATGAAGACGATGCAACTAACATGGATGTTAATTTGGGTGACTTAAATGAAGAGGTACACAAAAAAGTTCCTCGTAAGGGTAGTGACTCTGATTCTGACATGGACGAAAATATTATCAAGAATGTCATCCCGACCAGTTAGTTATTTAACACTATGATTTGTGTATTTTACATGTTATACTAGAAAACTCATACTAGAAAAAAAAATTGATCTCATGGTAACCGGTGGTGGAATCAAATGCCCCCCAACGGTAAAATAATTTAACCCTATACCAAACATGCAAATTAAAATGGGGAAGACCCCAAATGGGTCGAAGAGCCTAACAACTATACTTAATATCCGCACTCATCTACTTTTTAAAAATAAATAAGTTTTGAGATTCACAATACGTATTAAGGTTGCTTATGGGCCGGATTTCACTTATTCTAACATTTTTTTTAATATAATGACAACTCAATCATGACTTCTCTAATTGCTTGGTTGGAATTGCGCTAAACTCTAAATTTATAATTTTTATAATCATTAAAGTCAAAAAAAAAAATTTAAGTTCACAGTGGTGACATGACCTACTGAAATAATTGGATCTGCGGAAGCGATTTAGGACCTAGTACATTTGTATGTTGATGGATCATCATTGTTTCGCAACCACAAAGGTCATACACCTTTTTTAGCGCAGATCCACACGAATTCCATTTTATATCAGTGCGGTGATCCCTCTTGCCTTTGCTGCCACAAAATCTCCTCCTTCATAAACATTTGACGTCACAACACGAATATGCCTCCTTGTTGACGATGCACATGATCAAGTACTGGAGGTGGCCTCCAGAGGATGGTAGCATCTTCCATACTATTCTCAAGGGGAAGGGGATGAATGTGTGGTCACTTTGGGATTTCGGATATGAGATCTAACAACAACAATTTTGGAGGCTAATGACTAAAGTGAAATTATTTATATGGGCACCAAGAAATCCTAGCCCTAAGCTTCTTGGGCTCTTCTTATATACTGAGTACAATTGAGCTTTGATAAAAGAGCATAAACTCAACAATCTCCCACTTAATCCTGAGTACAAACTTGAGCTCAAAGCCAAAAATCATGTAACTCACTAGTCATCGTAAACTAAAATTACCCCATCTCTTATCTCAAGGTAACCTGGGCATCTATTATCTATTATTAATCAAGGCTCTTGATAATCATCATGTAATACAACATATAATGTATTTCAGATATTTGTTCTGTATTATGTTATGTAAAATAATGTATATATAAGTCTGATGAGAATTGGCAGAGCCATAATTTATAGGAATCCATAGATGGATTATAAGTCTTATGATATGCATATTTTCTGTATGGATTTCATGTATTGTTTAAGATGTGGGATTTTGATCGCTAGTTACTCCAGATTATAGTTGTTATGCTGTCTGTAAGTCACTATTCAGATGAGTACATGTTATTATATTCGAGTAGTAGTTGGTTGTTAATTACAGTTATCGGAAAGATAAATAAGAACTCTATGCAGCTGAGACTATATAATTTTGTTGGGAAAAAAATTATGCATGGCAATACGTAAGGATAAGTTTAAAAGAAAAAGTTAAGTCACTAAGTTACGCGGAGTAACGGTGATACTTTTATTTTAAGCTTTCTGCTTAAGCATTATTTATGACGTATTTTTGTATCATATATTTGTTAACAAACAAATTGGAAATTGGGGCATAACATTATAATATCATAGCCAGGTTTAGGGAATTCTTTTGTACTGCCAAAGTCTACAGTTGAAGTGTTGATGTTTATGTGTTGCTTTTAGGTAGTGACATGATTATGCATATGCGACAACTTAGTGTGGTCTGATCAACTCATTTCTTTGTGTAACATGTGCAGAGTCATGGTTCCTCATCGGAGAACTCAGGGAACATCTAATCGACAGCCATATCCTACGCCAAAAAATTTGACAGAATTACAGCAACAAATAACTGCTAATAAACAAGCTGATATGGAAGCAAATAGGTTGGTTTAGCTATGCTTGATACTAATGGGGTAAATACTCAAAATATGATGAGGATTTTGATGGAGGAATTTAGGGCTGGCATGAATACTAATAAGCCACCACCTCCACCATCTCAGCCACAGCTAGGCCGCAACCATAACCACCTCCAAATACTCTCCATGTAGAGGGTTGAGCAGGTGAGGGTGAGGCAAATCATCATAAAGGAAGTGTTGTTGATCCTAGTCACCATGTTACTAATGTTCAGGTGCTGACTAATGAAGTGGAGGCAAATGAAAGGAGAATAACTTCTTTTAGAAAACACAAGCCTCCCTCTTCGTGTGAAACTCGTGATCTTATTGTAGCCGCTAATTGGCTTCAAGCTATGGATGAAATCTTCAGAGTTATAAGACGTCAAGATGAACAGAAGCTTTTGTATTTTGTGTATATGTTAGAAGGAGATGCAAATAAGTGGTGGATGAATAACACACAACATTTGGAGGCGCGGGGTCGAGTTATTACATGACATGTGTTTGAAAATTTATTCCTTGAAAAATAGGATGGTGTTGCGGGGGACTCTCTTGAAACCTCACCCCATTACTGAAGAGGATGTTGTTCTGATACAAAAAAAATGGAAGGTAGATTATACCACTTTGCGAAACTCATTCAATACCTCACCACACATTACTGAAGGAGCCACGATTTAGAATAAGGATAGAGAGAAAGAAAAGATGAGTAGAATTGATGTAAAGACATGGAAAATGGAATAGACATTTCTCTCTCTAGGTATAGTAATGCTGAGGTATAAGAGAGGAATTTTGGTGATCTCGCCCCACCACTGACTCAGTGGGGACGGGCCAATTAAAATTTTTTGTTGACTACGAAATTTGTACGGGGGAGGGGAAAAAACATTGATGATGCAAATTTCACGATGTCCGCTTTAGTCTCTTGTAAATAAAAAGACTATTTGTGATCCCTAAGAAATTCAAAATGGATTCATTTAGTTGAAATCGTGGTCCCTCACAAATTCAAAAAAGACCCACATTAGTCCCTCAAAAAGACTAAAATGGGTCCAATTTAAATTTCTTAAGTACCACGAATAGCCTTTTTATTGACTAGTGATTAAAGTGGGTATCGTAAAATTTACTGAGGATCAAAAATGATATTTACTCGCACTTTTAATCTAAGTGTAATTTTTTGAATGGAATGACTACATGCACCGGATCACTAAATTATTATTATTTTTTTAATAAATGTGTCTCATCATTAATGGGCAACTGTTAATGGGTGATACTGATAGACATGCATCCCAAAGTCTGATCACTCGTGAAGCTAAAATCGAGATTTTAACTATAAATAGAAAGAGAATAAAAAATCATAAAATATCTTCACTGATCGTCTCCTTCTTCCCTTTCACCTACATCTTTGTTTCTTTTCTCCGAGCTTACAAATCGCTTCCAAATTTTATTTTTTAAAATTTGATGGAAGAGTTCCATTCCTAAGGATCGAGTCTCAAAATGCCTATTAGGCATAATTTATATTTATTATATAAATTCAATTTCAACACCAAATACTCAAGTGACAATTGCTTTGTACTTCAGTGTTTAAGGTTTGATGTCATCTCAGGAATGAACACTTGGATCAGTGTTCTCTCTTAATGGACAACGGGAAACAGATAAATGTCTTTTAACAAACCTAAAACGCTTACATACATAGCCTTGAGTCAAATACATAAAATGTTCATAGCCTCCAGAAGAAGCTATACAACGCAGACAACAGCTACCATAGAGGCAGCCAAATTCAGCATGAGTCAATTCTTGCATTATGGTCGTCTCTTCCACCGCTTGCGCTCCGCCTGCAAATTCAAGATTTGAATACCATAAGCGAAAATCAAATACCAAACATAAGCTATGCAATGAATCACCTCTCTATAGATTGAAATTCAAGCTACACCATTGCCAATCAATTTTTTCTGACCTAGACAATGTAAGATTTTCTAGTTGATTCTCATAATGATTAACCATAAGACACTAAGTACCCTGGCAGTACAGATTAACAAAGATGGAAATCCAAGACAACTCATGTTCTAACACTACACAAATTGGTCACCTTACTCACCTATAGGGAATAAGATTTTATTAAATAACTCAATATTTTAAGGAAAAAACGTTTGTCAGTTTAGAGGACACAACTTTGTATCTTATTAAATGAAACAACAATGTTTTAGTATATATTTGTTGGCCTTTTGCATTCTCTCTCCTCCACAAAATTAGGAGAGAAACGAGAAAGCAAGTAAAAAACCAACAAATATGCACCAAAACACATTCATTTAACTTAAAATGATAAAGTTGTGTCCTTTAAAATGACAAATGTTTCTGAAAAGAACCTTGAGGTGCACCACCCCAAAAGCTAGTTCAAAGGGTGGGAGTGCCCAAGGCCTTATAAACCCCACATTAGTTGCCCATACAACCAATGTGGGACTCCAAGTCCCATAGGATCGTAACATTCCACCACCACACTCCGCAGCCCCGGCACGCCCATGCGGGCTGGCTTTGCGCTAGTTTTTTACTAGTCCCGGGCGAACACTGCAATGCCGGCGTCACCACCTGCGCCGCTCGATTGCAACCGGGAGGCATAGTGGAAGGCTCTAATACCATTTGATATGAACCTTGAGGTGCACCACCCCAAAAGCTAGCTCAAAGGGTGGGAGTGCCTAAGGCCTTATAAACCCCACATTAGTTGTCCATACAACCAATGTGAGACTCCAAGTCCCATAGGATCGTAACAGTTTCTCCCATAGTTTATACCGTAAAATGTACAAGAAATATAAAACTTAAACAAATTGAGTAGAGACTTTGTCCTTAAGAAACAAAAGACTCTACTATAAGCTCTTAAACGATTCCATTATCACCCAAAATTCAGCATAGCCATATGCAGAAGATGCACTAAACAAGAGGAAGACCAAGCTTAATGACTCTTACGCATACATTTATTTTAAACAAGTAAAATCATATTTCTCATTCACAGACACACACAGATGGAGATGGAGACAGAAAGCAAACTTCTAGAGTGTATGGCAATAAGATCACCAATAGATTTAAGATGAACCCTACGCACAACAACAAAACCACCACCACCAAATTTCATAATATATACATCTTATAATTTAAAATTATCTTTCGAAATGAGGATATGTTGCTACATATAGGGTTCACTGTGAACACGAGTTATATTAACACAACTCTTTGAGAATATGCAGAAGAGACTTATAAATAATGGAAAAACATAGGAATAAAGTATTCAGATTAACTTAGCCAAAGAAAAGCACGAACCAAAGTGAATAGGTTTGCTAATCATAAGAAATATTAATTATGCAAAGGTCATAAGAATAAACATCATTGATAAATCTATTATCAAACAAAACAATTGTTCATTCACATTAATTAGCAAATGGAAAGCATTGGTGTCAGACAAGAGTAAAACAATTTCAAATAGGAAAAGTACATTTAAAAGTAAAGGAGAAGTGCACATGATACTAATTAGCATACATGCCTGGCACTTTTTCATGTGTCTCAATCAAAAACACCAATATAATTTTGGCTTTGCAACTACATGGTTCCTGAAATAACAAACGACTAGAACTTTTTGTTTACTAAACAAGAAGCAATCCATGCTAACTGGTGAAAAAGACTACCTGCAATCTATGGCCAATTTCTAAACTAGCTGTACAATTTTTCATGAATTTTTTTTTTTCAATCAAACTCTAAATGCCACACCAAACGTTAAATTACCCATCCCTTCCTCAGCAATGTGTCCCCATATCCCTTTGCATAACTTTGCCAGTGCAGGAACCAATTAATTTAATGTCTCGGTCATATGGTGGGAAAAATACATAATAGGAACAAAGCAAAGGTGTAAATATTTGGTACTGGATGCAGGAAGTCACCTTGACGTCAGGTCCTGGTGATGCAGAAGACGTAGCTTGGGGTTTCTTCATAGCAGCATGAGTTAAGCATTCAAAACAAATAAAAAGCTCTAGTTTCTTTGATTCCTCTATAGTCATGCCCACACAAGCTGGATGGTACCTACAAGAAACCTACAAAGATTGAAATGTGTTTCATAAAACATATAGGGACAACAGCATATATAGGAAACCATAATAGTATAACACTCAAATACTACTTTGATTTAACACACTTTCACAATTAATACAAAAGTGATGCCAATAACGTCCTAAAATTTGCATCCCCAATCTTGCTAGGTTGTGAAAAAACATATCTAAGCATGATTTTCACCACTAATATCAAGCCAATCGGCAAAAGGAATAAGTCTCGGCATCATTCCACTTATGTTGGCTGACATATATATTGGAGAAAAGAAACAACAGAGCAGTACCCAAAGACATGATATGGGGCAAGTGCTAACAAAAGGCACATACAGACACACATCAGCAGTATCAACCCTGGATAAAATTCATTTGTCATTGAATTTTTAGCGTGAGAAGCTCACTAGTAAATGGGCAATCATCCTTAATATATTCTGTCTTTTCTATTCTTTTCATCCTTTTTTTCTTTTTCTTTTTTACTGTACAAGTCAAATGCTGCGAGCTGAGATTCTTTGTGATTGAATGATCACAAGTTCGAATCCGAAAAATAACCTCTTTGCAAATATGTAAGGATAAGGTGACATACAAGGAATTCTCTAATCCCTACCCCTAGCTAATCAGGATTTATCAGGGAATGGTTTTACAAGTCAAATGTTTTCTCAAGACCAACATGCGAAAAGCTTGCATAGGCCAAGACAGAGTTGCAATAACCCGAACTTAAAGAGTATATTAAAACTATTGGACTGAGTGAAACATCTTCCCCGAGCTTCTGATAGTCTTCCTATTCACTTAACCATTTCCCTCATCATTTTAGGACCAATGTTGACCTTATAACTCACAATCCTTTATCTAAAGCTCAAATTATACATTTATACAAATTAAATCGAAATGAAATAATAGTAAACAAAGTAAAGCAGAATACACTGATTTTTACCAATCCGTGCACTCCTCACATTGCATCATGAGGTCATCCGGATTATAAGGCATCTCGCAATTGCAATACCTTAACAACACAAACCAAAAAATGAAAAAAGAAAAAATAAAAACCCCATTAGTTCTAGAATTCAGAAACACCATTTCCAACATCAAAAACCCAAAAAAAAAAAAAAAAAAAAAAGTAACTCACACAGCAACACGGTCAGGTGTGAAAGCCCCAGTAGCAGCATCGTACTCAAATCTACAATAGTAATCCTCAGCACCTACATTCTCCAGCCTAGTATAGTCCTTAAAGGAGTGAACGACACACTTGCCCTCAATGGTGTAAGAACTCTGTATATCATAATGGTCAGATAGGAACAGTTCCTTGGCACCATGGAACTGCCTTCGACCCCCAATTGATTCTTCAGGCCTATAATACCATCTCACCTTAACCTTGACGTTGTTTCTGTTGTCCTCCCAGATGCTATCCACAAGCGCCACGTAGGGTGAATCCGTGTCTTCTGATGGCCTCAACAGAACAGAGTCTCCAACTGAAAAAAAAAAAATAAAAAAAAAATACCCCATATGGGGATGTCTCAAAACATTACCAATCATCACCATGGGCCTCCACGAAAACAAGAAAAGGAACTATTTTTAACGCAAAAATGCAACTGAGTAGGTGAATGAAACAAGGGGTTGTTGGCGTTACCATTTACGATCTTGTCGGTGCCACTGATGGTGAACGAGTCCATGTCCCTTTCCTTTCTGCCTCTCACCATACGAAACAAAAAAACGGGTGTTATCGGGAATGTGAATTATCGAAAAGAGGAACCCTAAGCCGAAGATGGGTGTGGATTTGCATGTGTGTGCGATCCACCCTTTGTTGTGAAGGAGAGAGTGGATATGACGCTTCGCCTGAGTTTTTATTACAGTGACTTTTATGATGCAATGCGTTTTATGGTTCATTGGAATTGACTGTTTCGTAATTTTTTTGTCCTGAGATTTGCGCTAAAGTTTTTCCTTAATTTCTAACTGACGTGATATTTAATATATCTATATAATAATATTATTATTATTACTTGCTTTGGCTGGACCATTTTTATGTTTATTTTCAATTTCCTTTTGGCGATAATCTAGGGCATTGTTTTGTCTTGCAGCAGCATCTATCTTCCATTAAAAGAACTGAAAATTGTGGACTTTTTTATTACCACATAATAGTAATAAAAGTTTTCTTTAATTGGCACTAAATGAAAATGTTGAAAAGAGATATCAAGGTTATTAGGACATGATAATTCATTAATTATCCATTTTCCGTGTTTTTTCTCCCTTTACCAAAGGGCTCTCTTCTCCATGGCGAGGAAAGCACAACACTGTTCAATCATAGAAATCACAAGATTTAGTGATATATGCATCGAGATTTAGCATCTTCGAGTGTCCTTGTCATTGCAATAAAAAGACACATGCGATCAAAATTCAAAACTGGTTACGGGAATAACATACAAGATATCAACTCCAATGCTTTTTTAGAGAACAGTTTAATGATTCAGGAATTTTTGAGTTCAATATTGATCTGTGGAAGCTTTCTTTGACAGCAATATACAATTTAACCATGTTTGATTTTTCTGAAATTAGGGGTGTCAATATAGATTTTGACATGCTGATCCACAAAAAAATTCGTGTCGTGTTTGTGTAGGGAAAAAAATGACATGTAAAAAATTTGTGTCGGGTTCATGTTGATATATTTGTGTTCGTGTTGACCTGTATTGTTTTTAAATATTTTATTATTTTTTTAATTTCGATCGATTTTTAAAAAAAAAGTTATCAATTACCATTTTGAACCCTATTTTGCGTGTTATTCGTGTCGTGTCGTATCAACCCGCAACAAATTCGTGTTGTGTCAATGTTGAAGATTTTAACACGAATAAAAATTTGTGTCGTATTCATGTTGATGTGTTCGTGTCGTATCAAATTTGTGTCGTGTCGAATTTGTGTCGTGTCAACCCATTTTGACAACCCTATCTGAAATAATATACTTAACATTTTAGAACTGTGATACTAAAATGTCACTATTTGTCAAAAAATTTATCCAAATACTATGCGAACAATATTTTTTATCAATACGCGTCAAAGTTCGCTATCACTAGTAGCGAATTTCGTTGTTAATGATTTCGTGACATGTGATATACTTTTGCAAGAAAAGCTAATTGGACCAAGTTCGCTATAAGTGATAGGAATAAATCTTTGGTACTACTATTGTACCAAAGATTCAGTGCATCCCACCAACGAAAATATTACATGTCATAATTAACTTTTTTCTGTCAAAATTTTTCTCTCTCCTCTGATGTGTATTGCTTTCATTGATGAGATGCACTGAATCTTGGCACAGCAGTAGTACCAAAGATTTATTCGAGTGATAGGAACTTGCTATGATATGTGGCACATGAATAATGTCATTTGTGACAAAATCATTGACGACAAAGTTCTCTATTAATAGTAATGAATTTTGACGTGTGGCAATCTACTAAAATATACTATTCACATGGTATTTTAATAAATTTTTTTGACAAAAAGTAACACTTTGGTTGATGTTCTAAGTCCTAACATTTGTTCTTATTTTATCTCTTTTATGCTGTACAGAAATGGGGTACAAGATACAACTCCTCATTTTGATTGAATGAAGTGGAGCACACATAAAGTACGTTTCAATAAGAACATAACATTTTTGCCGACATGTTTTCTGAAGAGAAGTATTTTTTTTTTTTTAATATTTATCGATATGTATTCTAAAAAATATATAATATATAATTTTATTTTGAACATATCATGGGCTCTCATATTATCTCAGTACATTAACAATGTATCATGCAGCAAAAAGCTGCAGACATTCAAACCCTGCAAAAACAAGACAAACATATATAAGCGTAGGAAAATTTGCTTTTGCACAAGAAAATTTGCTACATAGTGATTCAATTACTGGCAATATATTTAGGATTGATGTTTTCTTATGTTGCATGAAAACATGAGAGAATAAAATAAAAACAAATTAAATGTGAATCGCACATTTTATATTAAAAAGAAAAAGAAAAATTAACAGACACGAAAAATGAATTTGTCTAGAAATTTTTTTTTACTCTCATGCAATAGAAGAGCATGATTTCCGATATATTTAAATGTATACGTTAGAAAGTCACAGTTAATTTTCATCTACTCGTAGTCTCCTATGATCCTATCCCTCATAAATCTCCGGACACTAAAAATGTATTCACTATTAGAGGAGTACTTATAAACATGAATAAATATTTAAATGTACGGTTTCGAGTAATCACTTTCATCCAGAACCAAAATATGATTGAAACAACAAAGACAAAACTGCAAAGTTCAATGAAGGGAACTACATTGTATAACGTAGATTCTGTGAGGCCAACTTTAACATTTAATCTGCGGAGCACCAGGAGTTTCTTTGACATAGTTGACAGTATTCTTGGTTTTTTGCATTGGATCTCTATAAATGCAAATCTACATAAATGAGTGTATATAGCAAAGCAATATAAAACTAAACACACGTAATTAACAAAAAAAAAAAAAAAACTAAACACACGATGCTAGACAACAAATATTCGAAAAGTACTTTCACCAAAAAAAAAATTTATTCGAAAAGTACAAACAAGATAAATTTTAAGGTAACAGAAATTAAATTTATATTTGAAAAAAAAAAACTTATGCATGAAAGAGCTCCAAGAATATATAATTTAATATGAAGAGAGATCATTTGACTACATAGTAAGTGTATGTGAGGGGCAAAGGAAGGAAGCAATGGCATGAGCCCACAAATCCTACCAGTGAAGCGGTTATTGCTGAGTCAGAGAAGTTGTTAGAGGAGGAGGATGTTCCATGCATTGCAAGTTAGTTACAAGGGTGATATATCTAAAAGAGAGGAAGGACAGAACAGGGCACCAAGGGGTCATGTTGTAAGCTGGGTTTTCGGGGTTGCAAGGGCACCTCTATTTTTTTCTTTCTTGCTTTCTTTTAAAACTCTGATCCATAGCAGCACTATGGAGAACCATATGAATTGCATTGTGTTTTATCTTTTAATTGCTGAGAAATACAAACACTGAGGGTTTATTCAGGAATTATTGTGTTCTTGCTGTGTTTAATTGTTAAATTGTATCAAATTGGTATCAAAGCTCCGACTGGGAGTTGGGTTATGGTAGTGACGCGAAGCATGGAAGGAATTGAGGAGAGATTCCGTCGAGGAGAGCGAACGCAAGATGAGTTGTTACAAAGGATGGATGCTTCGGATGCTAACCAGGCGGAGATCATCTGACAACTCAAGGAACTCGGAGCGGGAATGGAGCAACTCCGGTCATAAGAGTTTTGGAGCGGACGCAATCGTGGGTATGGAAGTGGGCCGCGAAATGGATCAGAAGGTTCTCAGGGAAATCACAGGGGAAGTAATTTCATGGAACCGAGATTTAGAAAACTGGATATTCCCATTTCTTCAGGGGAAAACGCATTCTCCTGGCTTAGCAAAGTGGAACGTTATTTTCAGGTGAACGAAATTAGGGAAGATGATAAGGTTCCGGAGGTGATGTTAGTACTCGAAGGGGAAGCTCTTACGTGGTATCGTTGGTGGGAGATGGACAAACCCACGACGACCTGGGGACTTTTCCGGCGAGAAGTATTGTGTAGGTTTCAACCGGAACTGTTGAACAACTTGTATGGTCCTCTGTATTCGTTGAAGCAGAGCAGTTCGGTCATGGAGTTTAGGGGCGAATTCGAAGCAGTGGTGGGCACCATGCGATATGCTGATGAAGAGATTCTGAAAGGGGCGTGGTTAAGTGGGCTAAAACATAGTATTCGTCAGGAGGTGTTGATGACTCCTGGATTGGGTTTGGCAGCTATGATGAAGATGGCCCAAAAGATTGATTTATGAAATGCAGCTTGGGTTGAAGAAGGTGTAGGGTATTTTGGGCCTAAAATGGGTAATGGGCCGCAAAGGGTTATAACCCAGTCCTCTTTTCAAAAGAGTGGGGTTAATAAAAATAGCCCAGCCACCTCTTTTGGGTCGGTTCAATCTAGTAACCAATCTGAAAGTCAGAACTCTAATGCTTTCAATCAAGGGAAATCCGGAACGACGACTCAAGAGGCTTCCACGATGACTCGCAAAGACGAAGGTCAACGGAACAACTTCCGACGGCTGAGTAACGCAGAGGTGAGTGAACGGAGACGTAAGGGACTTTGCTTTCATTATGAAGAACGTTGGTCACCAGAACATAGGTGTGCATCCAAACAACCACACCTGTCGATCATGGATGAGGGGAGCGACGATGAAGAGGAATCACCGAAAATGGAAGGGGTAGAAGAGTTGGGCCATACGCAGGAGGAGGAAGATCTTGCCTTGCAACTGACTTTGCAGAGCATGATGGGACTCACATCGAGTCAATCGATGAAGGTTTGGGGGGTGGTTGAAGGCGAGCAATTGATGGTGCTGATCGACTATGGGGCATCGGATAATTTTGTCAACTCCGAAGTGGTACGAAGTTTAGGGTTGAAGATGGAAGATACTCCAGTATACCGAGTGGAGATGGGGGATGCGCACAAGGTTGAATGTAGAGGAGTATGTAGAAAAGTGAACATATCCATTCAGAACCTGGAAATTATACAAGATCTGTTTGTCTTTGACTTGGGAGGAACTGATATCGTTCTGGGAATGGAGTGGTTAAGAGACTTAGGGGAAATAAAAGCTAACTTTTGAGCAATGAATCTTCGGTATGTGGATCATGGCAAAGAAGCTTTAATCAAAGGTGATTCGTCTCTATCCCGTACTATTTCCTCCCTTAAATCTATGACCAAGGCATTGTTGCAAGAGGGTCAAGGGTTTTATATAAAAAAAGAAGAAGCGGGCAACAAGCAGGGGGAAGAAATCTATGCGGTTGGTTGGAAGGAGTTGACTGATTTAATTGAAGAATATGCGGACTTGTTTATGAAGGCTAAAGGGACGCCACCTCCAGGTTCTAGAGAGCATGCAATTACTCTAAAGGCAGGGAGTCAGGTACCAAATCTTCGCCCTTACAGGTATCCGTATTATCAGAAAAATGAAATTGAAAATCTGGTGGCTGAATCATTGGATGATGGGTTTATTAGACCTAGTATCTGCCCATATGCTTTCCCGATAATTCTGGTAAAGAAGAAGGATGGTAGCTGGAGAGTATGTGTGGACTACCGGGCTGTGAATAAAATAACAGTTCCAGATAAATTTCCGATACCTGTAGTGGAGGAGCTTTTAGATGAAGTTGGAGGATCCAAAATTTTCAGTAAACTCGATTTAAAATCGGGGTATCACCAGATACACATGAAGGAGGAGGATATCCCAAAAATGGCATTCCGCATTCATGAGGGCCACTATGAGTACCTAGTGATGCCGTTTGGACTTACAAACGCACCTTCCACCTTTAATGCACTCATGACTGAGGTACTGAAACCTTTCTTGCATAAATTCACTTTGGTTTTTTTTTATGACATTTTAGTTTACAGCAAGAGTGCTGAGGAGCACCTTCAGCATCTGACACAGGTGTTCTCATCTTTAAGACAACACAAATTGTTTGCCAACAAAAAAAAATGCAGCTTTGGCCAAACCCGGATTGAATATTTGGGCCACTTTATCACTGCTGATGGAGTTAGTGCCGACCTTGAAAAGATAAAGGAGATGGTGGACTGGCCAAGTCCTAAAACAGTGAAGGAGTTGCGTGGGTTCTTGGGGTTGACAGGTTATTACCGTAAATTCGTTAAGGATTACGGGAAGATAGCTCAACCTTTGACCAACTTGCTTAAGAAGGATGGATTTCAGTGGGAGGAGACCGCAGAGTAGGCTTTCCAGCTATTAAAAAAAGCCATGAGCAGTGTGCCTGTTCTTGCCTTGCCCGATTTTTCTAAAACATTTACCGTGGTAACTGATGCTTCCGGTAAGGGTGTTGGTGCAGTGTTGATGCAGGACAGCCGCCCATTGGCTTATTTTAGGCAAGGGTTTTCTGCCAGGTCGTTGAATAAATCGGTCTACGAAAAAGAATTAATGGCTATTGTGTTCGCAGTGTAGAAATGGAGACCTTATTTGATAGGGAGACATTTTATTGTGAAAACAGATCAAAAGAGTCTCTGATTTCTGTTGGAACAGAGGGTGTTGGGAGAGGAACAACAAAGGTGTGTATCTAAATTGTTGGGGTATGATTTTGAGATATATTATCAGCCCGGTAAAGAGAATGTAGTCGCTGATGCATTATCAAGAAGGATGCAATGTTCTATGATTTCACAGGTGCAGTTACCTTAATTAGAGGAGGTGGAAAAAGAGGTGCAGGCTGATCCGGTATTGCGTGGAATTATGCAAGATTTGCTTCTGAATTCAGACGCTCATTCCGGGTTCAAGGTGGTTGGAGGTAGGCTATTTTACAAGGATCACTTAGTCTTATCTAAGGTGTCTAAATTTATTCCCATGATTTTGCATGAATTTGATGATTCTAGTTTTGGAGGGCATTCTGGTTTTTCCAGGACATATAAAAAGCCTTAAGTATGGTGTATTGGGAGGGAATGAGGAAGACCATCCAACAGTATGTTACTGCTTGCTCTATTTGTCAACAAAGTAAGGTTCAAAATTTGTCCCCTGTGGGTTTGTTGCAGCCATTGCCTATTCCAAATTAGATTTGGGCTGAGATTTCGATGGATTTTATTGGGGGGTTGCCACGGGCGTTTGGTGTGGATACAACTTTTGTTGTGGTTGATAGGCTATCCAAGTATGCACATTTTTTGGCACTGTCACATCCGTATTCGGCCAAGGATGTGGCTAAATTGTTTGTGAAAGAAGTAATTCGATTGCATGGGTTTCCTATGGTGGTGGTTTCAGATAGAGATCGAGTATTTTTGAGTAAATTATGGTCTGAGTTATTTAAATCAGCGGGAACCAAACTACATTATACTACCGCTTATCATCCTCAATGTAATGGGCAGTCTGAAGTGGTGAACAGGGGTTTAGAGACTTATCTATGTTGTTTTTGTTGTCCGAGACCTAAAAGTTGGCCCAAATGGTTACACTGGGCGGAATTCTGGTATAATACCACATACAAAGAATCAACAGGTACGAAACCATTCAAGGCGGTATATGGTATGGATCCGCCTCATCTGTTGCGTGTGGGCAATAGTTTCTTAAAGGTGGATGTTGTGTCTTCTCTATTAGGTACATGAGAGGCTATTTTCGATGAGCTTAAAGGAAATTTGTTGAAGGCTCAGAACCGTATGAAGTCCTTGGATGACCAGCATAGAAGGGATATCACTTTTGAGGAAGGGGATATGGTTTACTTGCGGATTCAACCTTACAGGTCGAAAACGTTGGCCACCAGAATCACTGAAAAGCTAAGCCCGCGTTATTATGGGCCATTTGTTGTTGAAAAAAGATTGGGGCAGCTGCGTATCGTTTATCATTACCTGAAGGGTGCAAAATTCACCCGGTTTTTCATGTTTCATTGCTTAAGAAGGCTCACCCAGCGGTGTTGCATGCACAACCATTACCTAATATGTTGACAGAGGAGTGGGAATTGAATGTCATTCCAGCTGCTGTTCTGGATTGGCGAAGGGATATCCAAGGCAAGGTACAGGTACTGATCAAATGGCAGCGTTTACCAGACTTTGAAAATTCATGGGAGGACTTTTGTGCATTGGATGCTCAGTTTCCTGAAATCCAACTTGAGGACAAGGTGTTGGTTGTGGGGGGGAGTATTGATAGAGCCCAATTAAGAAAAGCCCAATTCATAAAGGTGTATGTGAGGGGAAAAGGAAGGAAGCAATGGCATGGGCCCACAAATCCTACCAGTGAAGCGGTTATTGCTGAGTCAGAGAAGTTGTTAGAGGAGAAGGACGTTACATGCATTGCAAGTTAGTTACAAGGGTGATATATCTAAGAGAGAGGAAGGATATAAGAGGGCACCAAGGGGTCATGCTGTGAGCTGGGTTTTCTGGGTTGCAAGGGCACCTCTATTTTTTCTTTCTTGCTTTTTTTTAAGACTCTGATCCATAGCAGCACTATGGAGAACCATATGAATTGCATTGTGTTTTATCTTTTAATTGCTGAGAAATACAAACACTGAGGGTTTATTCAGGAATTATTGTGTTCTTGCTGTGTTTAATTGTTAAATCATATCAGATTGATATACTGATATGTATTTGTCAAGGTCCTATTTTGGATATGTATATATACAATGTTGTTCTTTTCGATAGCATAGAAGATGTCTATGTCATATTGATAGTTTATCTATTTTGTTAGTTATGTCTGCAAATGTCTAGGTTACTTATTTGATTAAATCTCTTTTGGTTAGTTGATGTAATCATGTAAGTAACTCTATAGATATTATTTTGAGACCTGTTATGTATGTGATAGCCTTTGCCATGGATGACTGGGTAATATAGTTTATGCCTGGATTATATTAAACTGTCAATCAGGTTGAAGTTATCATGGTGAAAAAATGTCCCCAGTGGTCCAAAATACGGACAAAATGTTGTCCGTTTTATTTTGGCCATGGAAGTAAAAAAGTTTGAATACATAAGAAAAAAGAGAAAATTATTCGGTTAGCTTCCACATTAATTAAGTTGAGCATGCTACGCTTACTTTCATATGAATGTTAATTAACCGGATGCAGACGGGGGCATTACAATATTCTTGGTAATCATGATTCCCGGACAAAAAAAAAATTCTCATGTATCAAACACGGTCTAAAGGAAGGATTGGAATGAGTTTAGAGAAAAACGAAAAGACAAATGATTAGCAAAATAACAAAAATCATTTAACAAATGAAAAGATAAGTGTTTTGTATATACTATATAGCTTAGACTTATTATGCATTGGACTCATTCACTAATGGAGAAATCCTAGGGTCTCACATGCTCTTCTTTGAATGATTATTTGCATAATCACCTCACACACCACACGTTAAATTTGTTATATTTGAACGCTGGTCGCCAAAGTTCTTATAATATACCTTTTCCTTTAGAGTTTTATCCGATAGTCCTGATAATATACTATTAATGCAGGCGGCTGGTTGAGGTATGCTTGTCAAATTATTGTGAAATTATTGTTTTATTTTTATTTTTTATTTTTTTGGGCCCCCCCCCCCCCCCCCATTATAGCGTAATCCGTTTTGCCCCTTTACAATTTCAATCTAGCTCTGACCCGGTATATATCCAATGACAGCTACCTGGGAATTTTCTATATATATGTTCACATCTAAAAGCAAGTGGGTAATTTAATAGTCATATCAATATTATGCATTGCCATCCTACGTTCATAAAAACATTTCATATTTAATAAACTAAACATAAGTTGAAAGTCACCTTGGGACCATTCAGTGCATCTTAATTTTTATAGTTTTCCATGTATGCACAAATAAATTTGGATGTTAAATTCACCCATAACCCCCCACAAATATAATTGAAATGATGGCTGAAAGTGAATAATGTACTTCAACCTTTTGAGCCTTTTCTCCAACCTCATTTTTCTCTTGTTGAATTAAACACCAACAAAATGGGAAGCATGTTAAAAACAGCATGCTTCACTTTCATTATTCTCATAGTAGCACTTGAAGAAGCAGAAGGTCGTGCCCTTCATAGCAGTGCTTCTGAGTTGGTTTCTGATGGAGTTGATGATGTTCAACCAGAAAATTCACACCTGTATCTCAAAGGGAGTGAGCCTTCTGTGAAGTACTGTGAGCAAATGTATGGCTTCTTGCCATGTTCCAACAACATTCTTGGTCATCTGTTCCTAATTTTGGTGTATGAGTACTTGTTATTCCATGGAGAATCATACTTGGCTGCTGGAGGTGATCAAGTCTTCAAGATTCTTGGACCTGGCATTTTTGGTGCTAGAGTCTTTGATATTCTTCGTG
This sequence comes from Gastrolobium villosum, assembly GCA_032173675.1. Classification (NCBI taxonomy): domain Eukaryota; kingdom Viridiplantae; phylum Streptophyta; class Magnoliopsida; order Fabales; family Fabaceae; genus Gastrolobium; species Gastrolobium villosum. The sequence goes on from JAVKPL010004168.1 coordinate 117,174, forward strand.
CTCTTCCAGAGCCTTTAATTATTCTTGGTATGCTATATTTTAAAGTCTCTTTTTCCTTTCCTTGAAACAACCTTAACTGATTATTTATTTTTCTGATGAGTTACAAACAAGTGAGCTCTAATTATTTGTTTGGTATTAGTTTCTGGACTTTCTAGTGATAAAGAGAGTGCACAAGAGTTTGCTGCAACTGGAGTTGGCTTGTTGGCTGGATCTTCCATCTTGCTTCTGACAATTGTGTGGGGAACCTGTGTTATCGTTGGCAGTGAAAAGTTTAAAAATGACCCTATTTCTGGTGACTCTAATGCCTCAGACTCATCAAGTGGAAGCATAAAAAAATCTCTGACTGGTTTGTTCTGCTCTACATCTGTTTGAGATTCTCAATCCTCTCAACCACCCCTTATATATTAAATTAAAGTATATTTTAGTTGTGGGATAAAACTCCTATAAAATGAGTTTGTATATAAAGTGAGAGTGAGGTTGTATACTTTTGTAAATATTAGTTAATTAAGATCATGATACACTTTAAATTAAATGAAGCAAGTAAGAGTGTATTTGCTCTTCGTTTAATTTAAAGTATTTTGTCATACTAACCAACTAAAATTTATAGGTGGATACACTCTTTACTTATTTTAAAGTTAATGTGCTATATTCTTACTATTTAAGAATATTATATGTCATTCTTATTTCTTTTCTAATTTTAAATTCAACTTTTTATTTAGTTATATATATGTTCTTTATATTTGTAAACTTTTTTTTTTGTATTATTCATCGATTATTAGACTAGTCCAATTCGAGACGGGTAAACAAAGCTCTCTCTACCATTTTTAAACATTTTAATTCTATCTAAATGCGTTATACATATCTCTCCCTTATAACTTTCAGCTTTTTTTTTCTTAAATATTTTTTCTTTTTAAGTTATATTTTTACTTGCTAGATATTTTCTAATAAAACATATTTTTTGGTATTGAACTACTCAATACTGATTGCAGTATTCAATTGATATGTTTCTACCTGAAACTACTGATCCCTACTTTTTAAACAATTTTACCATATACGTTGCAACTGATGCTTATCTTTTGATGTTTCAAAATCTTCATTAGCATTACCATATTTCCTTTGTAATGGTTTGACTTGTATCTCATTTCCTTTCATTTTCTGTCTCTTCTTAATGGATTTACAGGTTTTGGGATTACTTTGCAACCAGAAACTAGGAGTACGGCAAGTATCATGATTTTCTCAGTTATACCACTCATCATAATGCAGATTCCTACTTTATTCCGGCTTTCTTCCACACCACGTGCTGTGACCTTAGTGATTGCTCTTATCATTGCTGTCATTTTTCTCATCTCATCCTTCATTTACCAGGTTTCTAATTCAACACTTTATCTTAGCATATTTAAGTCAATCCTATCACTTAATTGCTAAACAATGTTAATTGTTATAAGAAAGCAATATACAGTATAGTAATTTGGATGTTATTTGAAGAATGAAAGCAGGTGTTTCTGACTGTGCATATGCTTGTGGTGTTTGAAAAATTTGAGTAACTTCTCTTATTTGATTTTCTTAATGAATTTTGCACAGTTCACGTTAACAAATGTAATTATCCACATTAGAGCACAACATGTGTTTTGGTTATTGCTTACTGTGATCTTTTATCCTGTAAAAGTAGTTCTTTGAATGCTTGCAACATGACTTCATATTGTTACTAACAAATCTGCAGATTTTTAGACCTCAAATTCAGAAAACAAGACTAGAATATGTAAGACATGGTCCTTTGATATTAAAAGTTTTTCAACGTGTTGAAAAGCAAACTCGGCAAATGATCCTCTCCGAGGATGGGACTCCCAATGTAACAGCCATAATTGGGTGAGTGAGGTTTCACAAAAACAGTTCTCAAAGATGTTACATACACATGTAACATTTCTTGCATATCTCACATGCCTTTAATCACCACCATTCATTTCTCCCAACATTAATGAGGTGCATGTGAGAAATGTTATATGCGCATCTACTTCCCAAGAATAGAATGCCCATTTTCTAAATTTTGTAAACAGGTTCTGTATGCATAACCACAAATTCTTCTTCATGCAGGGTATACAATGAAATCAGTGAACATGGGGGCAAGGATTTATTAATTTCTGAAATAAAAGAGCGGCTGCTTCAGAACAAAGTAACGGAAACAAATATCAAAGAGGAACAAATAGCAGACATGTTAAGAACTTTTGACCGAAATGGTGACCAAATTATCACCAAGGAAGAATTTGTGGAAGGCATAACAGAATTTATTAACCAAACAAAGCATGCTCTGGATAGTCAATACCTCCCAAAACAAGCGCTGAACAGATTGTATCAGGTACTTAATTCACCTCATGTCATGAAAGTAAGCCACTTGTAGTGAAGAGTTTTGGTAGTTTCAGGAGCTCATAGGTTTAAATCTCCGTGCTAGTATTGTAACAAGGGATGCTAAACGAACCAGGGGCTTTGGCTCGGCTCATGAAGGCCTGAGCTTACATGTATAAAATTGGTTGTTGGCATCAGACTTCAACTTGTATAAAAGATCATTTAACAACTTGTATAAACCCTAATTGCAACAAAGAAAAACCTTGTGAGTTGTGACATGAATGGCACACATTATATAAATGATAATTTTTTGTACTAGTATATATTAAAGCCTTAAAGCAACGGTAAAATTGAGGTTAAGTTATTCCTTGTGATCGGAAGGTCATGAGTTCGAGTATAGAAAACAGTCTCTTTATAAAAGTGCAAGGATAAAATTGAGTACAATCGACCCTTACCCCTACCTGTACAAGCAAAGGAGCCTTGTGCATCAAGGTTTTCCCTTTTATATAATAGAGGAGAGGGTTTTAGTTCTTCTGACATTATTTATTGGATTTGCTTCAATTTTTTTTGTCCCAACCATGTTTGGTAGGAATAGAGAGGGTATCTTCATTCCATTCCTTGCTAATTACTCACTTCCTTTCTTTATTGTGAATAGGTTTTTATCAAGCCATGGATTGAACACACAAGAAAAGAACGTGAAATGAGGGGACATGTTATATCTGAAGTCTTAATGCATGCTCAGAGTGATACAGTTGGCAGGCTTCGTAAAGATGATGGCACACCTGATGAATCTGCTATCAGAAGGTCAGCATGTTGAAATGCTTGTCAAATCTCAATCCAAACAGTATATCTTAACTAATTTGATGTTCACTGACTTCAACTACTTAGCAATAACAAAGTATCATAATTAAATATTTTAGATATTCAAAAACTCAAAGTAAGATTTATTAAATGGTATGGGCGAACCAAAAGTCCTTGCAAGGAATTTTTACATCACTGGACCAAGCGGTAAACAATAATAAGTGAACTTTATATCATATTTTTATCCAAAACCTTAAGGCAATGAGAGTATAAATCTTTTTCACTTATATGATCATTACTTAGTCTATTTCTCACTAACGCGAGATTTCACCCGTAAAACTTGAATTTCCAAAAAAAAGGTGTTTGTTAAATAAGGAATTAAGTACTCTATCATAAATGCTTTAGAGTAATTTTGCCTGTTCTCATAGCACCTGTGGCTTTTGATGCAACAGGTTATTTGAGGAAATTGATAGCAATGGGGATAACCAAGTCTCAAGATCCGAGTTAGAAAAACTAGTCAATAGCATTCATGTCGATAATGCAGAGGTGGCAGTTACAAAATTGTTTCAAGAACTTGACCTTAACAGAGACAATGAAATTAGTGAGAAGGAATTTGTTGACGGGTTCACAAAATTGATAAACACAAATTCCAGTCAAGCTCCTCACTCATTATCTCTGCCTCATGGAAACAATCAAGTAATGCACTATTCCTTTTACTCAAATAAATCACCAATTTGCAATTTTCAACTTTTATAGGTCAAACACTTGTCTTTTAGACCTGGGAAGACGTTGAAAAGGTGTTGGAAGATAATCAGAGCAAAGGAGTATATGCATGGTTGAACGCTTTAGGATATGTGGTGCTGGGAATTACTATGTTGTCTGTTCTGGCAGAGCCCCTAATAGCCAGTGTCGAGAAATTCTCTGAAGAAGCAGGAATTTCATCATTTTTCATCTCATTTACTTTAGTCCCTCTTGCTACAAATTTTAGAGAAGCAACCTCAGCAATCAAAGAAGCCAGCCATAAGAAGAGAAGCAATACTTGTCAAACAATTTTTGAGGTTAGTTATCTTCCTGTGCCAGTTTCATCACTTCACTAATCAAACTAAATATTTATACCAACATTTATGTCAATGCAGATTTATACAGCTGTGTTCATGAACAATATTCTTTGCTTTGTGGTGATCTCCATTCTTATATATGTGCGAGATATCACTTGGGAATTCTCTGCTGATGTACTGGTTGTAGCAATTGTATGTATTGTAATGGGCCTCACTGCACGTTTTGGTTCCAGGTTCCCTCTTTGGACATCCTTACCTGCATACCTTTTGTACCTAATATCATTAGTTTTGCTGTATGTTCTCAAAGAATTTTTGAATTATGTTTAGTATTTGTGAGCTAGAGATGCAAGTTGAAATAATAAACTCTCTATTATTGGCAACACTACAAAAATTAAGGTCTTTAGTGGGGGTCAGATTTGCAAATTATGGAGGTCTTTGACCCCCCATAAAAGATATTTGTGGCATTCATAGCAACCTCCAGTTTCGCATGCGCCACAACACATTTTGTGGGGGCTTTGTGTGCAATGCCACAATTTGTTAAAATATTTTCTGGAGGTTCAAAACCCCCACAAATGTTGCACTTCCACTATTTGCTTTACATTTTGGCAGCTATAAACCTCCACTATTTGTCATTTTTTCTAGCAGCTTTAGACTGCAAATATTTATGAGTTAAAAGGTTAATATATCACAATTTGGGAATTGGACCCCATCCCATCACTTGATTTGTTAACCGATTTATAATTTAGCACCAATGGTTATGTGAAGTTCATCTTTTAAGGCTTGGAAAATAATATGGTAAGTTGAAGTTCAAAGTTTACAAAATTAAGTTGTAGTTGTGCTGAAACTTTTTAAGAACACTAACACTTAACAGATATCATCCGAAAATCATGAAGAAAGAAATTGTTATGCAAAATTAAATTATACTTCAAACAGTGTTTGTATTAAAACCCCTCCAAAAGCATATGAACTAAGGGAAGAAGTTAGTAAGTATAAAGCTCACAAATAGTAACATTATAACAAATAACAATTTATTATTTACATGAATATTGACTATATTTTGGAATCCAATCAGCTAGACAAACCTTTACATCACTATAACAATCAACAAGACTTATCATTGTACAACCAATTTGCAGCCAAGTGAAGACTGATAATAACTATATTAACCAAATCAATCCAACTGTGCTTGTATCCAATATTCTTACACAAAACAACTTTGATATTTGCTAAAAGTAGACACGAACGTTTAACAAAATATATGCTAAGGTACAATTAACAAAATTGTATCTCCCTAACTGGAGTGAGATTGATCATTAATGAAGATCTCAGCCAATACTCAATTCAAACTGCCTCTGGGTAGGGCTGCCTATTGTGAGGTAATAAGTAATTTTTAACAATATGCGATACCTGAAATCAGAGACAAATCATTTTGTACCTCAGTAAATTGTAAAACCAATTGTCTAAGAGATTCAATGCATATGATAAATAAAGTAAAAAGAAAAAAAAAATTGACCAGACCTTATCCACCAATGTGTATCGTATTATAGGGCCTATTTGTTGTCTTTGCTATGTCAAACATACCGGCATGTGAAGCTTTCTTTCTCTTCATCTACAACAAGGAAGAGCCAAAACTAAGTAACATATTACTAAAAGATCCCATAGAATAGCTTAACTAAAGTTAGGCATACAATCTCAAGTGGTATATGACACACTATTGACTATTTTGCTGAACAGCCATTCCGAAAGCAATCACACATCTTATAGGGTAGAATTTGACAAACTACATACTGAAAGTAATTATACTCTTCTATGTAAATTACATGGAAAAGAAGTACAAAAAGAAAAAACAAATATATAAATTACATTGAAACACATAAAGAACATCCAGGGTTGTATGTAGTTGAAAAGTAATTACAAACTGTACCTCTCCTAGTTTATCAAAGTCAAAATATCGATTTTTGGAGCCTATGCTCCCAACGAGCTTAGATGGATGGGACTCCAAGGACACACCCTATAGTAAGAAGATAAATGTTCCACATCATAAAGAATAAGCTGGCCTATGAATCAAACAAATATGACACTAACATAGAAGTATCCCAGGAATGTCCCACCTTGTCTCTTACGTATTGTGGTAATGCAATGGATGCTAGGTTGCACACAACCGTTTCAGTAGGACTTGTATACTCAATTATCTCAGTGCACAAGTTTGATGATTTAATTGTGCCCAGGTTCTGCTGGTTGCTTTTCCTATATTGCAAGTGTCCTAAGATATAACAAATGAAAGAATTTCAATGAAAAAAAGGATAAATACAACTAGCATTGAAAAAGAAACATAGAGATAGTCGAACTTGTCTTCGTAAACCACCTTAAACAGCAGGTAATGGGTTCCAGTTTCTATCTGGGACTTCAAAATTCCAAAACAGAGATTCTGGGCCTGAACAACCTTCTTTGCTTTTCCCTATGTACACATGAATTCGGTTAAAAGAACAATGGAATAATAAGCAGAAGGTGCATTCTGTAACATGCAAATCAAGCATACATATCAACATCAAACATACTTCTCTTTCACACTGAGTATACAGTATCTCAAATTCTTCACCCCAACAATCTGCCAAACCCGGTGCTTCACTAGGGCAAAACAATGACCATTGTCCATTGCTTTGAACTCTTTCCATAAAGAGGTCAGGCACCCATAGAGCATAAAATAAATCTCGAGCACGATGCCCTTCCTGCACATGGTCATAGCAAATAGAATAAAATAATTATTCAACTAGCATAGACTGAGAACTAAATGATCGGAATCAAATAAAATCAGTACCACTTCCACTAAGGCCATCCAATCATACCTTTCCATGATTTTTTCGTAAATCCAAGAATTCCAATATATCAGCATGCCATGGCTCAAGGTACACAGCAAATGCACCTACAAGAAGCACATAAGAAGAGTAAACAAAGGCAGTTTACAAATATTCATTAACAAAAAAAATATAAAAACTATATTTTGTAAATATAAACTATATAAAAAAAATTATAAAATGTAAATATAAACTATATAAAAACTATATAAACAATATAAAAAGCAAAAGCAAAAGAAAATATAAAAACATAAAATGTAAATATAAAAACAAAAACAAAAAAATTATACTCCAAGATGGGATCAATCACTACATAGAGGCCAAACAGGATATCTCTTCCCACATTTTGCCCAAACTATATCACCCAAAGCAAAATCCTCTGGCTTGTAAACCTCTTTCCTCTTTCCAGCATTCCCATTAGACTTTTGGTCTACACCTTCAAATTTAGTACATAAGTTCTTGACATCATCAGTAGAACAAAGTAAATCTAAAAAATTATAGTAATCATACCCAGCCAAAGATATTTGATGAACCCTGTTTGATTTAGAATATGATTTGATTAATTTAGATTTGAGCAATTAACCATCCGTTCAAATTTATATATCCTCAACCACTTCGATTTAGATTCTTGAAGTGACACAAATGATGTTCATGTGAGCTATACCTGCTATGCCAATGAACAACATCAAGTTTATGAAAATCTGATGAACCACCTTGAACTTTTGGGCTTTGATCTAGAGAATCAATAACTACGCTTACAAGGCAGAGGGGGTATTAAACTGAATATTAGAAAAATCTTCTTATTCTTTTTTAAGGAAAAAATAATAATTTTTGATCATTTTATCACCTTGAGATATAGCGGGACCTACTGGATTAATTTAAGCAGCATCACGTACTGGCAAGATGCCAATCAACCCCTTCTCTTCCTGTTGCCAAAGTTATTGTTCCACCACTTCACACTGCACTCATCAGGGAAATAACCATATCTATGTTTAAACTTTAAAGAAAAACCTTAAATCAAAAGATTAAATGAGCAATTACAAAGGCACGAGTCAACATATCGCAAATTCTATTACAAAGGCTAAGTTGATGCTCAGAATTTTACCTGCTCAGAATTTTCTAACCAGTCATGCTCATTTGCTTGTTCGATAGAATACGAAGGCTTATCCTTTGCTGTAGTTGGCATTGGAAAATATATTTCATACAAAATTGACTTAGTAACTAGTAAGACATGAAAATTTAATGAAGACACATAATTAGACCAAAAATTGGATGAAGATATGGCAAAAAAAATCATTTTTCTCAGCATTGACAATCCGTTGTTGGGCTTCTTGTTCAGCAGCCGACAACTGCTGAATTCAACCTTGACTCCTACTAGATGCCATTTCTGTGATGAACAGAATAATAACTACTAAAATAATAATTAATATAATTGGCTAAATGAAACTACAAGATAATAATCATAAATCAAGGCAAATCCTTCAGCAACTGTGCAAACAAACCCCACCTTGATGGTTACTTGGAAATAGAACAAAAAAAAATGCAGCAGTAGTAAAGAGAGAACAATTTTTACAATTTAAAACCAAAATTTTGAACTAAACAAGCTATATAACCAACTTGATACTCTTCTCCCTCCAAACAAAGTGTGAGAAAATTCATTACTCGAATTACGTAGAACAACATGATATAGAAAATATAGAATACTAATACACTATTAAAGTTGAAATTAATGGAAAAGCATGATCATCAATTTATAATATTATTAAATTAAAAAGTGAAAAAAAAAATAGAAACAAAACCTAGAGGAACAATCCACCATACCATGAGTATAAAAAATTTCTCACCAATCGCGATAAGATAAGCCTTTCTACGAAAATTTAGAAAAGATCGACGGTCGAGAGATCCAAATCTACCTGTTGTCCAGTTCATCATTCTTGAATTTTTTATTTGCGAAAAAACAAGCAGAAAACAAAAATGGTAGTAAGTGAGAAAAAGTAATTGGCTAAAGTAATGAAAAAATAAATAAATAGATGGAAAGCAGATTCGTAGATCTAACAGGGTGAAAGGGGAAAAAGAGAAAAGCTTGACAGAGAGATTGGAAGGAACGCACCTATCGGGGACAATTAGATTCAAAGAAATAAGGAGAGACACAAAGATCAACGAAAATATCATCATCCTCGATAAAAAAAGATGAAGAGAGTGCAGACACCAAAGAAGGCGTTTCGGAGGTGCTGCTTAACAAAATCAGTGACGTTAAGCAAAGTAGCTGTTATCAAATAATAACAAAATACTCCAAAAATTTTAAAAATATATATATAGATTTTGGGGACCAAAAGCCGCCATTAACTGTATAAATTAACCGAAAAATAATAATAGAGAGTGGCGTTCTCTTAAACCGCCAAAATTTATATATTTTCTGGAGGTTTAATTGACCTCCAATAAAAAACCTCCACAAATCACCCAATTTTTTGTAGTGCAAGTATTGTGTGATCCAGAATAATGAAGAATTTATCATGGATTATGATGGTGTCATGTATAGACACTAATATTAAAGAAGGAAAAATCATTATTTCAGTGCTTAAGGAAAACAAACTCTTTAACACTTAGTCAATGATTGTTGATACTTGCATTATATTTTATGCATTAAACAAAACTTCAATTGCTCCAATAATAGAAATCCATATGTTCTGCCTGAGTGGCAGAGATGTCTAACCGTAGGTTAGCTGATTGATATGGGATCTGATACTCTCTCTAGATACCTATGAATTAGGTATCTTGGGGGTAGCGAATAAGAACACACAAGGTAACGGCCTTAGCCAAAGAGGGGCTGATATGTGTGCTCTATGATTGCACGAAATAGGTTAAAGAGAGATTAGTCATACATGTGGTCTTTAGCTCCAATTTGTAGAGTTTACCTTTGGGTTTAAGTCGTCTGGGCCTTCCGAGGATATAGGCCTTGCTCAGGACCATAACAGTTTCCCCTCAGCATGGTAGACTGCTAACTCAGGGTGCCGGGATGTATGAGTTATGTGCTTCAATGTGGATGTTTTACCTCGGGTTTGTATTTACTTCGATTTTCATTTCAAATTCCTCCTTTGGTCTGATTCGGAAGGTTATAGCCGAGATGCTCCGGCTGACCCTGGATAAGGTTCTATCCGAGGTTTCTCCTTTAATCTAACCAGTCTTTATCTAGCCAGGAGGATTAAAACTGAGATATCCCAGCTGAATCGTGATAAAGGTTCCTCCTTTGAAAAACAATTCTTCTCCCATGTAATGATAGCTACTTTCCACGTGGCTTTCCCTGATAAATGCGGCGTATGCCACTATTCCCTTCCACGCCGCTTCACATTAATTTGCAACTGTCAGAACGTCCCTCAACTGTCTTGTCTACCAATGAATTTACCTTCATACCCTCATCCTTTCGTTTCGTGGGTTTTACCCATTCAACTTCACTTCCCTCTCTACATTTTCACATTTTGGTATCTGTTCATTTGTCTCTACCTTGCTCCTTCTAAACTTCCCTTCCGTTCGTCACTTTCGCAGTTCTATGTTCGTAATTCTTCAAAGCATGCTTAAGGTACGCTCTACAATTTGTCTCTGGTTTCCATTATGATCTTATTTGTCTTCTTCTTTCCACCTTGCCCTTCATATTTCCTCATTTTTTTCTTCTCAATATATGCTGTAAACATGCATGCTTCTTTTTTTGTCATATTCTGCATTATGTGTATGCACAACTCGCTTCTGTTCTTCTGATCACCCACTATCTATCGCACTTTAACATGTACTGCATTGCCTATAGAGGACTTTCTTGCGATTATTATATATATATATTTTTTTACTATTCCTCACTTCAAAAACTCTTCTTTAGTAAGAGGAATTTCACTGGTCAGGGGAAACCCATTTGTCCTCGTGGCTTTGGCCGCAGCGATGAGATGGACGCAGAAAAAAGAAGAAAGGTTTATCCAGAGTCTTTCCCCTGATCCGAGGTTTATCCAGAGTCTTTCCCCTGGATTTTTGTTTGGATCAAAGTATATAATAATGTGTATGAATAGGTGGAAATTGTGCAATATATAGTTTAATAGGCAAAAAAAAAATTTATCCCAAGGTTCTTTACATGGTATCATAGCATAGTGTCCCGGGTTCGATCTCGTCGTTCCCCACTTTCTTTCAAGTGGAATTCTTTGTTCGCACAGGTAGGTGGGCCTGTGCATTGTCCCCCTTTAACCGCAGTGGGCTCTCGTGTGAGGGGGCATATTGATATATATAAAACCATTAATGTGGCCTCACCCAACAGCTTAAGCTTTTGGGTTAAATTGGACAATGCAACTGCTTTTTCAACAACTATCCCAAATTCCTCGTCGAAATGTTTATCTCTAGTTCAGCTGCTGCATAACTAAATGACAATACTTTTCTGAAAAAATAAAATCATAATCGCTTTTGAAACGGAGAAATGATAAGTCATACTTACGAGGAAAGCAACAACATTATGCAACCTAATAAAAAACTTGTATTTCTCTTTTTCTCTGTCATGATTTGCTTACAATATGGATTAGTTTATATAGGCAGTAGATTGCCTTTTCATGAACCAAACATTAAAATAGCCATAAACCACAAAATTAAAAACATTTTCTTCTAACTCTTGGCCTCTCATTTTCTTCTAACTCTTGGCCTTTCACTTACCTAAAAACAAGACTGCTTAATTAAGACTATTAAATATAAAACTAACAAACCATTTAAAGTTTATTCAACAAAAATCCTTCATAAACTTAAATTCTTCTGCCATCTTTCATCCCAAGCATCTTCTTGCAATTGTTGAGCAGCAACGTCGGCAGTGGCTTTGTGAAGATGTCCCCGACTTGCTCTTGACTGGTCACGTGTGTTAGCTCCATATTTCCTTTCTTTACTTGATCCCGGATGAAGTGAAATCGGACGTCAATATGCTTACTTCTTTCATGATTTACCGGGTTCTTGGCTAGCTCTATGGCCGACTTATTGTCAATTCGGATCACAGTTTGGCCGACTTGTTTTTCCTCCAACTTGCTTAGCAAATTCCTGAGCCACATTGCATGACAAACACACCAAGATGCAGCTACATATTCAGCTTCACATGTCGACAGTGTCACAATAGGTTGCTTCTTCGAAATCCAGGTGAATGCCCTATGGAAAACACATAACCAGCCGTGCTCTTTCGATCATCTACGTCTCCACACCAATCACTGTCAGAATATCCAATCAACTTGTATTTTGCCGAGCTCGAGTAGTGTAACCCGTGTGAAACTGTACCTTGAACATACCTCAGAATTCTCTTTACCGCCTTCCAATGTGTGTATCTCGGCTCCTCCATGAACCGACTTACTATGCCGACACTCAACGAGATATCCGGCCTCGTGCATGTAAGATAACGTAGGCTTCCCACCAAACTTCTGTACTTGCTTGCATCAACACGGTCTCCTCCATCAAACTTAGAGAGTTTTGAACCGGGTTCCATTGGTGTTGAAACCGGGTTGCAATCTTCCATCTTGTACTTCTTTAAAATCTTTTATGCATAAGCCTCCTGTGACACGAAGATTCCCTTCTCATTTTGTTTTACTTCCAAACCAAGAAAGAACTTCATCAAGCCGAGATCTGTCATTTCGAACTCTCTTGTCATTGTGCTATTGAACTCTTGTATCATCTTGGCATTGTTTCCCATAAAAATGAGGTCGTCAACATAAAGAGCCACAATTAACAAGTCTCCTCCATTTTCTTGACATAAACAGCATGTTCATATGGACATTGTTCAAGTCCATTCTCCTTGAAATATTTGTCAATACGAGCATTCCATGCCCGTGGTGCTTGCTTCAACCCGTAAAGTGTTTTCTTCAATCTCAGCACCTTCTTCTCTTCTCCTGCCTTCATGTAGCCCGGCGGTTGTTCCACATAAACTTCTTCTTCAAGAACACCATTCAGAAATGCTGACTTTACATCCATTTGATGCATTGGCCATCTGTATTGAGCAGCCTGTGAGATGAGTAGCCGAATTGTCTCCATCCTTGTAATATGGGCAAACACCTCGTCATAGTCAATTCCATTCTTCTGCTTATAACCTTTTGTAACTAGCCGAGCTTTATATCGTTCTATCTCCCCTTGAGCATTCATCTTCTTCTTGAACACCCACTTCACTCCAATGGGCCGACTTCCTTCTGGTAGCTCGGCTAACTCCCATGTGTTATTTTGGTCAATGGCTTCTATCTCCTCATCCATGGCATCTTGCCATTTCTTATCTCGGATGGCTTCTTCAAAACTTATGTTCTCAGAGTCTGCAAGAAGACAAACAAAATGTACCTCACTTGTTGACTCATATATGTCTTGTATGCTTCGCATCCTGGGTTGTCGTACCTCGTCTTCATCATCAGAAGCTTCAGGACTTGCCGGGTTGATAATTTGTGTTGACATTCCGTCTTCAAAGTTTACCTCAGATGAATTGCTCTAGTTCCACTCATTTGCTTCATTGAGCTTTACATCTCTGCTCACTATGACTTTCTTGTTGACGGGGTCAAACAGCTTATACCCCTTTGTTTTTTCATCATATCCAATAAAAACATATTTCTTGCTTTTATCCTCGAGCTTGGTTCTGAGCTGGTCCGGTATGTGTGCATAGGCTATACGGCCAAAAACTCTGAGATAAGCCATTGAAGGCTTTTGACCGCTCCATGCTTCCTGTGGAGTTTTATCATCCAAGCTCGAATGTGGACATCGATTCTGCACATACACAGCACACTGCACAGCTTCCGCCCAAAACTCCTTCGGCATCCTTTTGTTCTTCAGCATTGACCGAACCATGTCAAGAATAGTCCGGTTCTTCCTTTCAGCCATGCCATTCTGTTGTGGTGAGTATGATGCTGTTAGAAACCTCCTTATCCCATGTTCCTCACAGAACTACATAAACGATGTTGAGGTATATTCCCCACCTCTGTCAGACCGCACCGATTTGATATAGCTTCTTGTTACCTTCTCAATCATCACCTTGAACCTTTTGAACACATCAAACACCTCGGACTTCTCCTTCAAAAAGTAAACCCAAGTTTTCCGTGAGAAATCATCAATAAGGAAATAAAATACTTCTTACTGCTGAAGGAACCCGGATTGATGGGTCCACACAAGTCGGTATGTATTAGTTCCAGAGGTTGCTTAGCCCGAAATCTTGCCATCTTCTGAAACGTGGTCCTGGCATGCTTGCCAAGTACACAACTCTCACAAAACTTTCCTTCAAAGTTGATGCCAGGTAACCCTTCCACCTTCTTCTTCTTTGCCAACTCGGTTAGACCACCATAATGTAGGTGACCAAACCGGAGATGCCAAAGTGACGCCTTATCTTCCACCTAGGCTTGTAAACATTCAACTTGTACACATTTCAAATTCAGTTTATACATACGATTCTTACCCATTTGAACTCGGACTATCAGCCGACCTCGCTCATCTTTCAAATACAATACCCGGTCTTTCATAATAACCGAGTAACCTTTCTCCATCAGTTGACCCATGCTTAAAATATTGCTTTTTAGGTCGGGTACATAGTACACATCTCGAATTGAGCCAATTAACCCATCCTTTTGTAGGAAACAGATCGTACCTCGGCCTTTTACCTCAACCTTTGAGGCATCCCCGAATGAAACATGTCTGGTTTCCACCTTTCTCATCTCCTTGAAGAAGTGCTTATGTCCGCACATTTGGTTGCTCGCACCCGTGTCAAGATACCACTACATGTCATCATCTGGACTTCCTTCACTGTGTGTCATTAACAAGACAGCATCCTTCATCTCTCCTTCTGTGGCTAGGTTGGACGTCTCCTCCACCTTTTTCTCCTCTCTGCATTCTCTTGCGAAATGTCCGACTTTGCCACAGTTGTAACACTTGTCCGAGTTACAATCTTTCGCATAGTGACCAAACTTTCCACATTTGTAACACTTGATGTTTGAATAATGTGACCGACCTCCTCGTCGACCTCATCCTCGTCCTCTCCAGTTTTGTTGATTTGATTGTCCTACCTCATCACTATACACTTCTTGACTTCGGCCTCGACCTCTACCACCACGCCTAGTACCTCGTCCACTGCGGCCATTTCCTCTACCTCGAAAATTTTGAGAATAGAACATCTTCTCATCTTTAATTGTTGCTTTGGTCTGAAGTGCCTGCTCAAGAGTTTCCTCCTCCTCCTTCTTTCTTTGTTCATGCGCTTCAAGGGAACCCGCCAACTCGTCAATGTTGAGTGCAGACAGGTCCTTGGACTCCTCTATCGCACAAACCACGTTTTCGAACTGGTCTTTCAAAGATCTCAAGATTTTCTCCACCACTCTGGTGTCAGGTATATCTTCTCCATTCTGTTTTAACTGGTTCACAATTCCTTGAACCCGGGCAACGAACCCGGATACTCCTTCCGTGTCCTTCATCTTCATTCCCTCCAACTCGGCACGAAGGGTTTGAAGCTGGACTTATTTAACCCGGTTAGCTCCTCTATAGACATTTGCCAAGATGTCCCACGCTGCCTTTGAGGTCTCACAATTTGCTATCTTCTCGAACCCGGATTCGTCTACAGCTCGGAAAAGCATGAATAACGCCAGCTTGTCTTTTGCACGCGTCTCTTTCAACGCTTTAGTTTGAGCCGCCGAATGGCCTCCAGTGTCCTGTGGTTCTACAAAACCTGCTTGAACATTCTCCCAAGCGTCCTGGGATCCGAGAAGAGCCTTCATCTGGATGCTCCAATTCTCGTAGTTCTCCTTCGTCAACTTAGGTAGTGCCATATCACTCCCCCTTTCCATAGCTCTGATACCAATTTGTGGTATCACTATAATGTAGAACTTAAAATAAAAAACAACTATTTTCTTGTGGAGAAGACTTCAAAGAACAAAACTTGTATTTCTCTTTTTCTCTGTCATGATTTGCTTACAATATGGATTAGTTTATATAGGCAGTAGATTGCCTTTTCATGAACCAAACATTAAAATAGCCATAAACCACAAAATTAAACTTTCAACTCTTGGCCTCTCATTTTCTTCTAACTCTTGTCCTTTCACTTACCTAAAAACAAGATTGCTTAATTAAGACTATTAAATATAAAACTAACAAACCATTTAAAGTTTATTCAATAGGGGGGTGACAAACACTAAAGACCTTACCTGAGTACATTGTTAGGGCCAGTGAAATACCTGAGTACATTGTTAGGGCCAGTGAAAGTGATGTTTTTCATCATTAGAGTACAGGTAAAGAATTCTACAACTGATAGTAGGAGATTAGGATTCTTCGAGTAGATATTATAAGAAATCATTTTTAAATTTCTATAATAATATAGATTGCAACATTTAGCTAAGGGAAAAGTGTTTATCCTTTTAAATGACATAACTTATATCCTTTCACTCTCCCAAAGAGGTGGGACTCACAACTTTATTTTTTTGTCAACTCTCTCTCCTCCTTTATCTATCTCTTTCTCTCTCTTAAAATGACACAACTTTACATCCTTTAAAATGACACACATTTTACCCTTTAGGCTAATACTTCTCTTAAGGGACACTGCAATGTGATTCTCTTAATGGATTCTCTAAATATTCATATTCATAATTGTGACAGCTTCTTTAACGGATTGATTTGCTTGCATTAGTTTTAGTTAGTAGATGGTTAATGGAAATTAGGGGTGTTTGCGGTCTGGATTGGATCGGTTTTGGAAGCAAAAACCATCTGATCCAATCTCTTTGGTTTGATCATGTAATCATCCATTCGGTTTGGATTTTTTCCATATCCGATCCGATCCGATTTTTTTCGGTTTGGATTGGATCAGTTTTTAGTTTTTTAATAATTCTAAAATTAGTTTCATGATTATTGTGCAAATAACATCTTTTGTATATATTGACTTTATAAAAAAATTTAAATACAAAAGCATCTGTAGACGATAATATAGTTTTTCTTTGTTGAGCAATGAGATATGAAGCTCTAAACAGATGAGATTGTGTTGATGAGATGTAACTAAGTTTTTTTTTGGGTTTAGTTGATGGGTTTAGAAATTTTTGGGTTATGATTTGGGAAAAGCCCAAGTAGGTAGAGGGGAATTAATATATTGGATCGGTTTGGATTGGATCGGTTTCCATCAACCCATCCGAAAATCGATCCAATCTAATTAAAATTTGATGTTTTTTTCGGTTTTCAGTTTTTCAGTTTTCGATTTATTCGGTTATCGGTTTTTCGGTTCAATCACTGCCGTTTGAATCGGTTTGGATTGTTGATGAACACCCCTGATGAAAATCCAAATATTTAGGAAAAAATTATACTTTACAAATCATAGAATCAGTTCTTAGGTGAATTTTATCCAAATGTACAACCAACAAAGGGGTTAATTGTTGATTTTAGTATCAACTTAAGGATCCTGGTACAGAAAATCAGTATCTTTGTAAGAGATAAATATCAATGTTAATGCAGTTTTCTCCCTGGGGAGAAGATTAGGGTTTAGGGTAAGATTACTAGGCCTCATGGTAACAATGGTATACTTATTGGTCATCTTTGGCTGGAGACTATAGAGAGATCAAGAAATTGAGAGAATTCTTGGGAGTTTACGTTGGAGATCAGGGTTTCGGAGCAATTGAAGACCGAAGACCTTTGATTTTTCTTCTTCTTCTTTTCTTTCGTCTTAGTGAATACTTTTTATTTGTTTATTTTGTTTAAGCCAGCTATGTCTGGCTAGTTTTCCTTTGTAGTTTGTAGTTAGGGTCATGAATCTTATGTGAACCCTTTTGATATTTAAATTATTTTTATTATTCTTTTATTTCAATTAGGTTTATTTTGTCTTAAATGAAATTTCTATATCTATTTTAGAATTGATCACTCTTAAAGGGCTTTGAGGGTTATAACTCTTTAATTCAGACTGGGATAAAATAACAATTTGTGCATGATCTAGACACAGGCTTGTATGAATTGCAGACTCTTTAATTCATTGAACTTAATGCTTAATTCAATATGGATTACTAAGACATTATAAATCTAATTGGGTTTATTAAAAAAAAAATCTTATTGGGTTAAAGAGTTAAATACACTAAGACAATACAGTTTAACCAATTAATTTAAAGAAGATAAATTGTCTAAACAATTGAAATAATTGATTATAGAAATTAATTTAGATTAAAAAAGGGGAATCAAAAGTGAAGTGTGCCCTATCTACAGTTCTTTATTATAATTTCTTAATTGTTCTTCAACCATTCTTGAATGTTCTTGATTGTTTTTAAAATTACTTTCAATTCTTTTTATTTTAATTCAAAATTTATTATCTAAATCAAATTGGATTTTCCAAATTAAAGGAAATAGTTATAATAGTATTTGGTGTTTTAATCTTCGTGGGACGATACTCTTTCTCACTACTCTATTACTTGAAACGATCGGTATACTTGTCGTAATCGCAACAAAATCCATATTTTTTTTACCTCCCACCAAGAAAAAAATATATTGGAAATTTTCATTTACAAAGAAAAACTGAAACCCTAGCAGAGCGAAACCCTTTTTGCCGTCAAAATGTCATCGGTGGAGAAATCGGAATTAACACCAGAGGAAGCTGACAACCTCAAGCGAAGTACAAAGAAATATAAGGGTGGGGATGACACTTTCAGTACGAGCAGACAATGGTCCCTCGAGAGGAAGACTGGATGGATAAGAACATTTCCTTCAAGGAGATGTTGATGCGTCATAATGGGGAATGGGAGATGAACGATGCAGAAGAAGAAGAAGAAGCGGCTAGCGAAGCAGAGGATGAGACAAAAGAAAATAAGCCTGGCTCAAACGAAAACCCTAAATCGGAGGTGTTTCGGGAGATGGACAAAGATGGTAAGATCAACTTCAAGCTATCGGATGATTTCAAGAATAAGGCGTGGAGACCATGGAGGAAGTCGATTTTTGTGAAATTACTAGGAAAGAAGCTAGCTTTCCCAGTCATGAAGAAGAGGCTTGAGAATCTCTGGGTTTGGGTGGGCCAGATATATGTTACTGATGTTGAGAACGGGTTTTTCTTGGTAAGGTTTGTGGATCAGAAGGATATGGATCATGCGCTTACTGCAGGTCCTTGGGTTCTATTCGATCATTATCTGACGATTAGGTCCTGGGAACCAGACTTTCAGCCATATTTTTACTTCGATTGGTAGAGTCATGGCGTGGGTAAGGTTACCAGGGTTTCCAGTTGAGTATGTTAATACTGATCTTTTGAGAGAAGTAGGAAATTGGTTGGGAAAATTCATTAAAATTGATGCAGCCACAACATCTCTTGCTCGAGGCAAATTTGCTTGAATCTATGTGGAACTGGATTTGAGCAATCCCCTACAAGCAGAATACAAAATTGATGGGAGGTTAAAGAATGTAGAATACGAGGGACTTCATCTAGTGTGCTTTTGTTGTGGGAAATATGGTTATCGTTCAGAGAATTTCCCCAATAGGATGTCCCAAGCGATTGTTCTACTGGAAGAAAAAAATGAAAATCAAGGTAGTGAGGGAAGTCCTACTAAGATCCCTGAGAGTCAGAAGGAAAAGGAGGAAGAAAACTTTGGGCCTTGGATGCTAGTTAATAAGAATAGGAAGGCTAACAGAGGTGCTTTAAAGGACAAAGATCATCTGTCTACCAGTAGAGAGAAGGTTGTTAGCAAGTCAAAATTTCAGGCTCTTGTTCATGAGGAGGAGAGGGAAGAGGGGCTGGAGAAAATAGAAGGGGAGGAGATGAATCAGTCTCAGGGGGTGTTTAGGAATGGTCAAGTGGAGAAGAAGAAAGGGGATAGAATAAGGAGGAGAAGTAAATCACTTGTTCAACTCATTGAAACAGAGAAGGCCTATATTGTCATGAGTGATCCTCGAGTTGGAAAGGGAAGTAGTAAGGAGCACATTGTCAATAAAAGCAGAAACTCGCCAATGGAGGTAGAGATTACTCAAGACAAAAATTGGGTGGATAACAGGATGTTAGTTGATGAGAAACCATATCTGGAGGATAAGGATGCGTATCCCGGACAACATATTGAGGCCAATAGCCATACAAAGATCCCTTCAATCCAAGATGGCCCCCTATCTCAGTCTGTGAACAATAACTCTCTACATTATAATCAAAAGTCGGACCAGGTTATTCATCCAGCTCATAATCCGCCTGACAATTCATCCACCGGTTGGAGGAAATTAGGAGGGAATGAAAAAAAGAGTGTCATTGCTCAGACAAATCTGTCTACTGGGTCAGATGATAGGAGGAAACAGTTAGGCCTGAAACCTGTATCTTCTTATTCTGTGATTTAATGTCTTGTCTTTTTTGGAATGTGAGGGGAGCAGCCAAAAGAGATATGTGGCATGCTCTCAAGTTATTTATTAGAAAGTATAATATAGGTTTGATTATTTTGTTAGGACCTAGAACTCATAAAGAGAACTGTCTGAAACTTATGAAATTTGTTGGGTTTGATGGTCATTGGGTTGAAGGAGCTCGTGGTTTTTCTGGTGGCATTTGGGTTCTATGGTCTTCTAGATTTTTTCAAATTGATTTTTTGGATCAATCTAACCAGTATATTCATATGAAAGTCAAGGACCAAGGTCAGAATGTGTTTTTGTGTACAGCTGTGTATGCTAGTCCCCGTGAGGCTGAGCGTAATCAGTTATGGAGTGATCTGCGTAATATCAGTAGCTCTTGTTCTGAACCTTGGATCATGGGAGGGGATTTCAATGAAATTGCCAGAACTTATGAGAAGAAAGGGGGTTTAAATCCAGATCCTAAGAAATGTGAGTTGTTTAGTAATGTGTTGGATGATTGCAATGTGGCTGACTTGGGTTATTCAGGATCTCCCTTTACTTGGCAAGGTCCTAAATGGGGGCATTTAGATAGAATTTTTAAGAGGTTTGATAGAATTGTGGCAAATTTGAATTGGCGTCTGAAGTTTGAAGGACCTAAAGTCACTAATCTGCCTAGAATTCATTCTAACCATAATCCTGTTCTTTTGGATTTTTTTGAAAACAATTCTGATGTTTCTAAAAGGCCTTTCAGATTTGTATTTGCTTGGCAGGAGCATCCTCGGTTTAATTGTTTAATGGAATCAGCCTGGTTGAGAGACTTTGATGTCCCTTATATGTTGCAAAGATTTATTCCGGCTGTTAAGGAGTGGAATAGGAAGATTTTTGGCAATATTGTAAGGAAGAAAAATACTCTGTTGAAAAGATTGGATTATATTCAGATTCAAAGGGCTAGAGCTAATTCGAGCCGGTGGCATAATTTAGAGGGTATTTTTCAGAAAGAGTTGGGGAGGATTTTGGATGAAGAAGAGAAGTTGTGGTTTCAAAAATCTAGGCAACAATGGATTAGAAATGGGGATCGCAATACAAAATTCTACCACCTTGCTACTATTATCCGTAGGAATAGTAATCGGATTTCCAGGCTAAAAGATGACTCAAACAGGTGGATTTCTAATCCTTTGGTGCTTATAAAGTTGGCTAGTAGTTTTTACCAGAAGCTGTTTAATGAGGATACTATTCATAGGCGTTGGCTTGACTCTGAGAATTTATGGCCCCAATTATCTGAGATGGATAGGCTTGATCTTGCTAGAACCCCTTCTAAGCAAGAAACCAGACATGCCATGTTTGACATGGGCACTCTGTAACAACCCGTTACGTACCGGTATTGTTAACATTAATATGATATTAAGCGCAGTTACAATCACAGCAATTCATTTAATAAAATGTGAATAAACTTTTTCCGATTATTACGCGTGCAGTTCAAAACATAAAAAGCGTAATAATTAAAAGCTGTGATCGTAACTGTAAACTCTTGCGGAATACTTATCTATACTATTTTAATAGTTTACTTTAATTATAATAAGACACTAAGGGGTTCCCATAAACCCACTTAGCCAACTTCACACTTTTGCGTTTTCTACACATCCGAACAGGGTTCGGTCTCTGAATTACTGCGGACGCACAATAAAATTTCAATCCCTCATACCTTGCTATCTTTTTTTATTACAGAATTACCTTTCCAGAAAGCTATCACATGCTTGGTTCTGAGCTCGTTTGCTCCGGTTATCGCCGTTTGAAGTTGGACAAGCAAAACTGCCAACCAACCCCGAAACAGCTTCAAACATCCCATACTCACAGAATTTTCTGCACTTAACTACTAGTCCAATGTCCCTCAAAATTTTACACAATAAACTAGACACCTCAATCTTCGATTTGATACATCGTATGCTTAATTTAACCAAGGAACGAAGTGGGAATCAATTTCCCAAAATAGACCCAAAACTGACCCCATGTACAGGCCAGAACAGGGCAGAAACTTCTCCTGCCTGTACAGGGCTGCGTGCTTCTCCAAAAATTACAAGGTTTTGAAACAATGTAGGGGACAACACAAGCTTCAAAATGTCGTATGGTACGTCCCTATCGGACCTCTATGGAGGGAGATATGCTCTCCCGAAGTTCACCCAAAATTTGCCAATTCTACAGAAAATTCGCCAGAGTTTCCTTTGTATTTCCTAAAATCCACAAATTTGCATAAATTGTTTAGCACCACAAATGTACCTAAAATCCAGCAATAATCCAATGGGTGGCACACACAAGGACCAACAACGCCTTGGGGCTCTTACAACCCAATTCAGTTCACAACTTATTACACAGTTTATACCATATAGCTCATTATAACTCTTACTCATTTCAATCACAAAAGTCCACTTACATGCAATTTCTCAACCTAACATAAACCATAAATCTAATTTAGGCCTAAAGCTCTTTCATCCTTTTACATCAAGTATCATTATACCATTACACTTCTCAATTACATATCATATATTACAATTCATGCCTTTCACTTACATCTTTCAACATAAAACTTAGAATGATAAATATGATAACACTTAAACAAAGTCTACATGTTCATGGATAATTAAGGACAACACTTCATGATCTTCCTATGGGCCTCTTGCCGGCCATTCCTGTCCCACTGCTACCTCCAGAAATAAATGCCCCGAGATGGGGTGAGATATACGAATATATCTCAGTAACCCAGAGGTTCTGGAGAAAACTCCGCCCAATGGTTCACTTTGATGTATATAAATAGTATGAAACAACATCACTTAAAACGGGATAAAGCAAGGGATTTAGATAAGAGGGGAATTATCAGAATACAAATACGACATGCGGGAATGGTAGCTACCAATACCACGCAATGTCCTCGGCTATAAGCCTATGGGTACTACCCCTGGCGTGTTCCAAGAACAACCCACCAAGGTACCCCTTCCAACCATATACACCCGAGACTTCCTAGTGTGCTCCTATCCGGATTACACACCACGACCCTGGGTCAACTGGAACTCCTTCTCGGAGACCTATCCAGTGGAAATCCGGAAACTTGCCCAAAGGCTATACTATCTACTGGCCAGTGATCCGGTACATATAGTACCCTCATAAATGCTAATGCATGCTCATGCTGTTCTACACTACTTATACACACTTCCTACCATTGCCATCAACTAGCAAGGTGGAACAGAAAAGGGGAATAAGCCCCAGTACCAAGAGGTTACCTTATATTTTTCCACTAAGCTCCGCAACAGCTTACTTTTCACACTTGGTACACCACTGAATGCCTCAATCCCCTTGGTCCAGGACCAAGGGCAGTCCACTGTTTCACTGCTCGAGGTTTAAATCCACGTACGGTAACCTATACAACCATGTATAGCCGTCAGTTTACGTCAAATTACGACAAAACGTAAAAACACCAAAATCCCTCTTTTTCCCACTAGGTGGTTCGGCCATTTTAGTGTTAAATTAGGATTATTTTTCTAAATTTTCTTTCTCATTTTATTATGCTTCCTTAGGTTGCCAAGAGGCCAATTCAATTGTCGTTTCGCCGCTTTACGTCTTTTATTCATCGTTTTGCGTAATAATTCACTCTATGTCAACTTAACATTTAACACTTCCAATTATTTTTCTATAGGTTTTCCAACTTACCAACCACCACACAACCCATCTAATTACCATTTGATTACACAACACATGATCCTTATAATTTTTCCAATTCAATTCCTCCATTTTCATCACATGGCCGATTTGCACCCTTTCACACATCCAAGGATTTTCCATCAATTTTTACAACTCCACACTTTAACCAATCACATTATATCATCATATAATTCTACCACAATTCACCAATCAAAGCCCCAACAGAAAATTCCAAAGTCCAAAATCATTACCTCAAAATCCACTAAGTTAAAAATCAACATTTTTCACCAAAAAATTTCATAGCATTTCTAGCTTTAATACATCATTCTAAGGCATTATCCTCTAATACACATTTTCCATTTGAGCTCTCTAACATAACACATCACAAAATCAAAGTATAGGGTTCAAAATCAAATCACAAGAATCAATCGTTTAAAATGCAAGAACACTCACCCAAATGGAAGGTATATGACTCCTCCTAAGCATACTCCACCATTGGAGCATTTAAAAGCTCCAAGAACACAATTTTCACCAAGATTTAGAATCTGATTTTTGCCTCGATCTCTCCAAATACGCGGTTTCAAGGCTCAAGAGTGGTACCAATGTGTTTAGAAGGTGTTTTCCATCACGATTCAAGACAAAAATCGTTGGATTCGGTGGAGAAATGGCTAAGTTATGGTGAATTGAAATTTTTGCATAAAAATGGTGTTGGAAGGCTGCATGTGTGTTTTTGGCAAGGGAGGAGGGAGAGAGAAGATGATGAATAGTGAAGGCTGAGGTGGCTTAAGTGGAGCTTAAGTGGGGTGGGTCCCACGCCACCTCACGCGATTTAAAATTCATCCGAACTTTCACTAAACGTCCAAGAATTCAAAAATTATTTAGAAACTCCAATTTTTAACATTAACTAATGTCCTTTAATTACACTTGATCAGATGAATCCGGAGGTTCCCAGTCGTTTGGAGAAAATACTGTTTTAAGCTATTGCGCGCGTCGTTGGCACGCTTCCCCAAACTGACTTAATTCAATCAAAATTTATCAAAAATCATATTTCCTAACTCTATAAACCATTTATAATCCATATTTGAAACCTAGAGCTCAAAATTCAAGCGGCACGTTTTACGGTAAGAAGTATTCACTGATTTTTCTGAAAATTGCCTATCCACTCAATTTTTCGTTCTGAATCCATTTCCAGGGTTATTGTTACCATCTGAGACCTTCTACTCAATTTTTATCTTCCTAGGGTTGTGTGCATGAGTAATTACCATTTTGCCCTTTCTTTGTATTTAGGCCTAATCTTTAGGATTTTCACTAATTCTCCACTTAATCACTCATTTAATATTTTAATACTTAATTTAAAATTGCGAGGTGTTATACCCTCTTAAAGCCCCTGGTATAGATGGGTTCCCTGCTGTCTTTTTTCAAAAAAATTGGAAGTTTGCCCAAGATCAAATTTTTAGTTTTATTGAGAATGTCTGGAGTTATCCTGAGCTGATCTCCACTGTTAATGCTACTTTGTTGGTGCTTATTCCAAAGACGAATAGTCCTTCTCATATCTCTCAATTTCGGCCTATATCTCTTTGTCCTGTTATCTATAAATTGATTAGCAAGATAATTGTCATGAGATTGAAGCCGATTATGATGAAAATGATTTCTCCGGTTCAAGCAAGCTTTGTTCCTCAGAGACACATTCAAGACAATATTATTGTGGTGCAGGAGCTCATTCATACAATGCATCGTATGAGGGGTAAGAAGTATTTTATGGCAATCAAAGTGGATTTAGAAAAAGCTTACGACATAATTAATTGGAATTTTTTATAGCTAGTCATGCAAGAAATGAAGCTGCCTCCTATTCTGATTGATATCATAACAAAGTCAATATCTTCTTCTAAGATTAATATTTTGTGGAATGGAAGTACCAATGAAGAATTTCAACCTTCTAGAGGTATCCGGAAAGGGGACCCTTATCCCCTTATCTGTTTGTTATAGCAATGGAGAAATTGTCTCATATAATAAACACAGCGGTGAATGGTAATTTATGGAAGCCTATTACGGTTCGTAAAGAGGGGCCCAAGATTTCTCATCTTATGTTTGCAGATGATTTAATGCTTTTTGCAGAAGCTAGCATGGAGCAGTTACAAATTGTTTTAAAATGCCTGGAGCTGTTTGGGGAGATTTCGGGTCAAAAAGTTAGTGAGACAAAGACAACTATTTTCTTCTCAAAAAATACTCCGGATGAGATTGCTTTAAATATTTCTGAAGCTGCTGGTTTTAAGAGAGTGAGAAATGTAGGGCGCTACCTTGGAGCCTGGATGCAGCATGGTAGAGTCACAAAGCATTCTTATGCTGCTATTGTGAATAAAATAAAGGATAAGCTTACAAGTTGGCAATCTAAATGCTTATCTCAAGCTGGCAGGGTCACTTTATCTCAATCTGTGTTGGCTGCCGTCCCCTACTTCCAAATGCAATGTGGAAGGCTTCCTAAAAATGTTTGTATGGAGATTGAGAGGATTCAAAGAAGGTTTATTTGGGGGGATATAGAAAGTCAAAGACATATGCATCTTATTAATTGGGAGACCATCACTAAGCCTAAGTTGAAGGGAGGTCTAGGATTAAAAAAAACGGAGCTCATGAATGATGCTTTTATGGCGAAGTTAGCCTGGGCTGTCTACTCTCAACCCCAAGCTTTATGGGTGCAAGTGTTAAGAGCTAAATATGCTCACAATAGAGAGGGAACTGATATCTTTGGTTCAAATTCAGGGGATTCAAGATGCTGGATTTATATTTGTTTAGCATGCAAAAAACTGGAGAATTTTTTGGTATGGGATATCAGAAATGGTAATATTGTTTTGTTTTGGAAAGATAATTGGTTATACAACACAGGTAGGCTTTTGGATCAGGCTTCTAGTCCGATTTCTTGGGACGAAGTGAACAAAAAAGTTTATCAATATGTGGATGATTCTGGTCACTGGAGTTTAGAGGGGACTGCTAATTGGTTATCCAGTGAAGTTCTCAATTATATATAGAGCTATCCGCCCCCTTCCCCTAGTGATGGAGTGGATCGGCTTGTTTGGCATTTTCCTGGCCATCCTTGTCTGTCTGTTAAAGGTATTTATGAAGCTTTAACTGATTCGGATAATAGTCATAGTAGCCATTCTAACCTTTGGAAGTTGATTTGGAGCTGGAAGGGTCCTCAAAGAATAAAATTTTTCTTATGGAAAGTTGGTCATGGGCGTTTGCCTACCAAAAAGTTAACCTCTAAGTTTCTAATGGGAGATGCTCTTTGTCCTGTTTGTGAAAATGAGGAGGAAGATTTGTTCCATGTTTTAAGAGATTGCAAATTCATCAAGGAGGTTTGGCTCAAACTTATTCCTTCTGTCATGTCTGAGTGGTTTTTTTCTATTACTTTGCATGATTGGTTAATAAAGAATTTGAGTCAAAAAGTGAAAGGCCCTTCTAGTATTCCCTGGTCAATTTGGTTTGCTGTAACAGTTTGGTTGTCTTGGTTTTGGAGGAATGGGAAAGTGCATGGTTCTAATGAGGTTGGGAATAACTATTGGATTGAAGGGGTTAAAGACAAAGTTGTCGAAACTTTCAATGATTTATACATGTCAGATACCTCTGTTGTTACTAATATTTATTCGGAAGCTTTGATTTCTTGGACTTCTCCTGAGATTGGGTGGATTAAGCTGAATACTGATGGTGCTTCGAAAGGGAACCCGGGTAGGGCAACTTGTGGTGGAATTATACGTGGGTCAGATGGCCAATGGATAGATGCTTTTTCTTACAGAGTAGGTTTCTGTAATGCAATAACAACGGAGTTATGGGGAATTCTTAAAGGTTTGCAGTTGGCGTGGGATGGTGGTTGGAGAAAGGTAATTCTTGAAAGTGATTTGTTATCAGCTATCACTTTGCTCACCAAGGTTGGTGATGCATCTTGTGAGTCTCATCTTGTGGCTCGAATACGGGAATGGATTGCTAGAAAATGGTCAGTTCAACTTGTTCATACTTACCGGGAAGGAAACATGTGTGCGGACTGGTTGGCAAATTATCTGTTGGATCATACGGATCAAGAGGAGTTTATGAACTTCCATTCTCCCCCTCTAGGAATTAGATGGCTTTTTTTTGCTGATTTCAGTTCTGTTTGTAGTTCTAGGAATATTCCCATTTATGGTTTGGGTTAGTTTGCTTATGTTTTGTGGGCTTGTTGCCCTCTTATTTATCAAAAAAAAAAAAAAAAAACGAAACTGTCATCTTAAGAAATTAAGGGTGTGATTGAATTCTATTTTTAAAAAATAGTTTTTTGATTTTCGGAACAAAAAATATGTTTGATGAAGACTGTTTTGTAGAAGTAGTTCTAAAAATCATAACTGTTTTTAAATTTTAGAATTAAATTTAGAGAATATATATATATATATATATATATATATATATATATATATATATATGTTGATTTTGTTTTATATTTTGACTTTTGACTTTTGACTTTTGACTTTTAAAAAAATTATACAAAAAACATATGTTTCTATAACTAACCTACAAAATAGTTAAAAAAAAAAATATCAAAACACAATTCAACATTACCTAAATCTTAAAATTTCAATCTAATCTCAAATAATCACATAGAGCAAAAGTATCTTTTTGCAAGCAATTAATCCACTTGTCAACTTCCTACCCCAAAACTCATAAATATGTCAGGGGACCCACAGCCACGTTTTAATGGGGAGCATGCACATCACGTGATATTCTAGTTAGCATGAAGGAAAATAGAAATAATTCACATCCTCTTCCTAACTGAGGAGCTGGTTCTTGTCCTTATTACATTCGAAGGGCTGAAATGTTGTTAGCTGCTGATGCAGAAAAGAGTGGCAACGATGGTTGTGGTTGTGATGGTGATGGAGAATGAAGAGAATTGCCATTATTATTGACCATGTTTCCCATCTTCTGTTGGTTCTGCTGATGATAGATTTGCCTCAGTCTATCTATTTCCTTCTTTAATGCTTCTTGGCGAGCTGTGAGATGGAGAAAAAAAATATAGAAATCGTATCATAATCTCAAGAATCATGGTGATTTTAGAAGTTTCAAATGTGGCTAAATAAGCCACAAAATATAAAAGAAAAACTTCATATATATTCAATTTACTTGTTTCAAAATGTGTTTCTTATTTTCAAAGAGTATTTCCTTCTTAATGATTTCATAGATATAGTTATCAACATTATGTATGGAACTTACAAAGGATTTTGAAATAAGTAAATCTATGAACTTAAATTATATGAATGTAATTGAAGTTCATGGAATTATTTCTTTAGAATCCTTTATTACACACGCACGCACACAAGTACAATCTTATGAAAAATTGAATCGTATTGGTCGATATGTTTGGTTCACATAGAAATTGGACCTTCAATCAACCCAATTCATATACAGGATCGATTTTATATTTGAACCGTTCCTGAATTGAATTCAGCCGATATAGGTTTTTTAACTAAACCGATTTTATCATATTTTTGTGTAAGATGTTTAGATTGCTTGTATCAAGTGCTTTGATACTTAAAAGACTCACCACTATACCCCAACTCTATTTATCGATTATAATACATCTAATTTTGCATCTATTATAGTATTGTACAAATTCAATTCAATTAGTTAAACTAGTGGACTGGTTGAGTATATATCCTGACCAAGCTTATGACTTATTCGAGTATATTAAATACCATATAAGCAAATGACAAGATCTTAAGTACAAATTATCTATAGATGATAAGAGGCAAGGAAACTAATTAAAGAAAATTGTGTGCATGTTAACCAAAAAAAAAGTGATTACCATCTTTGAAAAGCTTGTCTTGGGCCAAGGCAGCTATGCGTTGCTTCAAGGTACTATTGTCCACATTAAGAATCAAACGTTGGTGGTCCAAGAATGCTACACGTGGCGACAATGCTGATACCTCCGACTTCATTTTCACAATTATCAATACAAAATTACTACTACTTCCGCTTGAAACATATTTGTTAAAAATTAAACTTATTAACCTGCAAACTTGTGACGCTCCTTTCAAGCTCAGAAATGTATTGTAGCTTTCTCACCCTCGACCTCTGAGCTGATTGCCGGTTAGCCAAAACTCTGATTTCCATCATAACATTAAATAACAAAGGGTTGTATATTTCTCATTTAACATGAGAATTCAAACTTTCCTACACACCATTCGATTTCCATGTTGATATGGGTCCTACATCTAATTTTTTTCTAACACATGAGTTCCATATGCTTTTTATGTCTACAACATAGATTTCAATTCTCATTTAACATGAAAAATATAAAATCCATAAACAAATGAGGGGGGATTTCTTGACTTCGTTACAATATTGAAAAATTTTACTTTTCATCTCAATGGTTAATTTTCGTCGATTATAATTTATTCATATAATAATTAATTAATTAATATAACTTAATTAAATGAATCTTGGAGTCAAATATATATATATATATATATATATATATATATATATAAATCTTAATCATTGATTGTTATCAATCCGATACTTATAATTTATTAAACATTAATAATTATGATTTAATAATTATGATTAAATAATTTATAATAGTTAAATTGACGTAAATTAATTTAATTTCAAATTTTTTTTTGTTTAAGATGAGATTACCTTTTGACTCTTTTGGGATCTAGGATAGTTTCGGTGCTTGTTGGGGTAGGGGAAGGTGGCGTCGCCGAGTCACTTTGGCATGAGCTTTCCATCTCGCAGGCCTCATTTTTAGGCTGATTAATAAGGTATTGCATGGAAACGACAACGTCCAATGCCATAGGCTTCTCATGGTTATTGCTATTCTGCTCTGATGGCGACGACGGCGTTTGAGGCAAGGCAATGTCATCGCAGAACATGGACATGAGCTGGTCATCCTCTAACCCGGGGAATGCATGGGCAGTGGTCCTAGACGTCGCAGCACCGTCATCCGAGAATCGGCATTCCTCCAGGAAGGTAACCGAGTCGCTCGCCGATCTCCGGTGAGAACCCCGTTGTGACGACGAGAAGTCGAGGAACTCGTCAACCCATGATGGCAATTGTTGTTTGTCACTAGTGGTGGTTGCGGTGGAGGTGAAATTTGATGGTGGTGGTATTTTTGGAGGTAACTGTGCCATTACGTACCCTACTGCTACGGTTATGGCTATGTCACCACAAATATCGAGAGACCAAATATTTTAATTTGTCTACTATGTGAATAGGCTAATATCTGTGTTTTTGTGTGAGGAAATATTGGAGAGAGAGAGAGAGAGAGAACAAAGATCCCAACTACAACCTAACCAAGTAACTAACACAAACGACCACCAATCTCAGATCAAAATCTTCTCCTCGGGCTTATAAAAGGAGAAGGGGGAGAATATAGGAGAGATATTAGGGAGGAGAGAGATATTGAGGTCTTTTGATATGATACAAGTCATATATTAAAGTTTTATTTATTTTTTTTTTTTTCCTTGGACTTGGTACATGTATTATGTTTATTTTTCTAAGATTGAGAGAGAGAGAGAGGTGGGTCACATGGGAGGGGAATAGAGACAGCTAGCAACAGCTAGTATGTGAAAGACTCGACGAATTTAGTGGGAAGGATTAGGAGTGTAGTTTTAATAACTAGAGGAATCATCAACCACGTGCAGCTGTGACCCTATCCCTTACCATCCATTATATGAAACAATAATTGCATATGTAATATAAAATTTAGGCTGTTGGAAAATTCTTTCATATCAGCCTCATATACATCATATCATCCTCTTAATTAATCTTAATTCTGTACGTGGAAAATGTAGATCATTTTTTCATATGTTCTGCTTTACTGTATGATAAAATGTTGTCCTTTTGACCATAAAAATTTGAAAAAGGAAATATTTTGTTGCATTGGTTCAAAAATCGGACATTCGAAACTCCCTGTTGAACTTATGACTCCGGGTTAGAAGAGGTCACTACATTAAAAAAATATATATATTTACACAAAAAAAGACATCGTTTGGTGTGTACAAGAATAAAAAATAAATATAAAAACTTGCTGCTGCCTAGATTTGAAATCTGAATCGTTCTTCTTCTTCTCTTCTAATCTTCTCTCTCAGTCTTCCTGATCCGGTGATCTCCTCCGCCATAGTGGTTCATCCTATCATCTTCAGTCTTCTCTCTCCCTCTCCTCAGCGTGCTAGCTCTTCTCTCCCCGCCGTTGATTCGTCACGCCACCGCCTCTCCTATGATGTTCTCTCCTTGGGTAAAGGATCTCCTTTCACATGCTGTTGTAGGAGCGTGAGAAGTACAAGGAGGGCCTGAGTTTGATGATATAAATTTTCATTAACTCCATTGGTATATGTGTTTTATATTTTGATAGTTCGATACTTTGATTAGCTTGTGCAAAACTGACTTGTGGATTGAATTAATTGAATTATGTTAAGTATATTTTGAATCTTTGATGATTGGTGGTTTTATTTTTTTGAATTTTTCATATAGGATATATATTTATATTTTTTAATGTATAAAATCGGGTCAACGAAGTAATCCAGTAATCCTTCGGTTAACCCCATGATCCCTGACCGCGGTCGAGTCGATGACTGGACCTAATTTTTGAACGTTGTATGAGACGCAAGAAGAGTGTGCGGTTCAAACGGTGCATGCATACAATGCATGATATGTGGCAAGTGGGCAACAAAATTAAAATAATGTAATTTAATTAAAAAATTACGCATTTAATGCAGTTTGGGGGGTATTTACAGATGTAATGCACAATGTGACGCCCCTTTTGGGCGTCACATGTGACGCCCCATTGGGGCGTCTCTCATGAATGAGAAGACGCCCCAATGGGGCGTCTCATGTGCAATTCTATAAATACCCTATGTCCCTTTCACACTCCTCACTCATTCACATCTCTCTAACCTCTCTCTAACGACGATTCGTAGCAAAGCTCTGCCGACTTAGGTAAAGTCGTAATACCTCATATGTATACGTTTAAATTACGGTGATAGTTAGTAATGCATGTTA
The DNA here is from genome assembly GCA_032173675.1 of Gastrolobium villosum. Classification (NCBI taxonomy): domain Eukaryota; kingdom Viridiplantae; phylum Streptophyta; class Magnoliopsida; order Fabales; family Fabaceae; genus Gastrolobium; species Gastrolobium villosum. Next base: position 150,202 of record JAVKPL010004168.1, read on the forward strand.
GGATTGATCGTATATTAGAGACTCAGAACATTAGGATAGTCACTTAGAAACTTTGTGCAATGCCATGAATGTTGTAATTTTACAACCCTTTTTTTGTTACGTAGTTATTATTATTAATATTTAATTATGCATTAGGGTTTAGCGTAGTAATTAGTGATTTAGAAAATAATAGTAAGTATTCTGTAAGTATTATATTACTTTTGTCCAATGCTTTTTTATTATTTAATTACAAATAAATGATTGTAGTACGTATTAACATTATTTCATTAATTTCGATAGGAGTAATAAAAATGACGCATATGCTTAAAATATCTGATAACAAATTATTTCATTTCTTAAATAAATTGTAAATAAATTGGCCATTACATGTGATTAATTTAAATGTTGTTTTATATTATATAGTTGAGGGTAATGGCTGAGTCATTATCTTCATCCGGTTCTGCATCGGATGTAGAGCCCACTGATCCCAGTATGTACATTATACCTGGGTCGTACAAATGGGAGGTCCTCCGTAAGAGGATGCAGAAAGCTCATATTTCATAACGGGTGTGGAATACGGAGCATGTACGAAAAATAAAGACGAGGCGTGGGAAGCCGTCTGGGGGGCCTCTTATAGGCGTTATCCCAGAGGTTGTCGCAGACTACTTGACACAGGCCGGATTCATACATGTCGCCCGGATGCGCCATATTCAGGTATGCAATTTACATTGTTTTGTATTTATGTTATTATTCAATACCATTCGTTAACACGCTCTAATTGCATAATTTATCACAGATTGATGCCCCTTTGATTAGTGCTCTGGTCGAGAGGTGGAGACCAGAGACACATACTTTCCACATGACCAAGGTGAGATGACTATCACCTTACAAGATGTGGCAGGCATATTGGGGTTGCCTACTGACGGGGATGTCGTCATCGGATCCACTTCTGAGGATTGGCCCGCTGTTTGTGGGGCTGTATTTGGCGCTGTTCCACATCCAAATGAGTTCCATAATTCAGGCGACTTGCGTATCTCATACTTAGATCGGTTATATACCCGGTGGACTGATCATGAAGGGAATCATGCTGCCGAGATATACTTCACAAAGGCGCACATCGCCAGGATGCTGGGTTCTTGGTTGCTGGCGGACAAGTCTGGAGGCAGCAATTTCGGTTGTCGGCTAGTCCCGTTGCTTGGGGGAGGATTTGATGATATTGGCCGATACAGCTGGGGATCTGACATATCCGGATCGATCTGACATGGGTGGTTGCCATATTCTCCTTCAAATTTGGGCATGGATACGATTCCCACCCATTGCTCCGTCGCTTCCTCTCATCCAGAGCCGGGCACGCATTATGGTTGCCGGTATGCTTAGTTAAACATATATAATTTCGATAATGATTTATCAAATATACTATTTGTATACTTCTTGATTATGATTGCTGATGTATACAGAAGACGTGATATGCATTTGGCGGCTGCCAATTAGGGTTATTTTCCACAGCAGATATTATACTTCGATGCCGATCGGATATCAAACATATGTTTGACATGGTAGTAACATGAGCACGAATATTAACAAGAAAATAATCTCATGCTTCCAAGGTTTCACCTTCAACTATGGCAAAAGCGATCGGTAAACATTCATCATTGCCATCTTGGGTTGTGGCTACCAATAATCTCCCTTTGTACTTCGCATATAAATGTGTTCCATCAATTTGAATGACGGGTTTGGTAAATTTGAATTCCTCACAACACTGTCTAAACGTCCAAAATATGCGATGGAAAACCTTTTTTCCAGTAACTAAGCTCTGCTCGGCATAAAGATCATTTGTTTGTATATGATAAAATGAACCTGGAGAAAAACGAAGCATGTATTCGCACCACCTTGGAAGAAAGGCATACGATTCCTCCCAATCACCGTACATAATTGCCATCGCTTTCTGCTTCGCATACCACGCCTTTCTGTAGGAAACTTTAAAGCCATATTTAGCGATTATCCTTTCTTGCACCAAAGAGATTGACACAGATGGTTCTTCCTTAATCACCCCTGCATTGAAGATGACCCAGACTCGATTACATCGAACGAATTTAATTACACATCAGTACGTAAACGTTGACATGTCATAGAAATAAATAAAGACGTACCTATGACGAGATCTGCAATTACGTCCGCATCTAGCAGTCTATGTCCCTGAGAAATGTGCTCATTCAAACAATTGTGTTTTCCACCCCATCTCGTAATCTTCCAATTTTCACCAAACACCGGTTTGATCGCCTTGACGCGCCACGGGAAACCTTGATCATTTCATGGTCAACTTTGCAGGAGTGCTCTCAATTACAATTGCTTCTTGATGCTCCCTAATGAGGTGGTGCTTAAGTGCCATTTGGACATCTTTTTTTGTTGTAAATTCTTAATTGACAAATAACCCAGTTGCCACGGACCTTGAATTGAACCCGATCCTAAAACCGTACTATCAGTGCATGATTCTTGTTCGTTCCGATAACTCCAATCAATGTAGGAATAATGCGGAATTCCTTCCCAAAAAGGAATAACAGCTTCGTCACCTGCAACTACGGATTATGACTTTTTTATACAAACTTCCTAATTCAGGTATTAAAGCAATCTTCTATTCAGCTATATACAATTTATTTCAATTACCTTCATGGTGAATACCTAACGGGGCAGACGCAATGTCATTCAACTGCGGCATTTGCGCGACGACTGGTTGATAGAATATTGGGATTTGAGACGCAGCCATCTCACGAGGTTCATCTCCTTCTGAAGCACTAGCATCCTCCGCCAGAAGACGTTCTTCCATTGCCATATTTTCATCATCATCGTTGTCGTCTTCGTCGTGCATTTACCAAGTCGGATCATTTTCATCTCCCTCAGAAAAGTCACCAACTGAAGATGCATGAGTGGCAGGCGAAGCTGGAAGACGGGGAGAATTTAAATCAACTGACCTCACCGGTAAGGGAACATTCTCGGTTGTGGCGATGTCGACATACAACTCCAGAAAATCTGTCCTTGACTGCTTGAAAAATTCTTCCATTGTCATCTCCACGTCTTCATCGTCAAGCACTTTCAAACTAATGTATTTATCACCTTGTCATACCAGTGTCGTGATCTGAGAGATAAATTGGTTGTCTTGAAGACTTAACTTCTGTCGAATTCTCTGATGCAGTTCGCCAATGGTTGCGTTGCGTTGGATACGTGTCGGCCTTTTTTCACCTTCAAAGATGACACCTCGTCGACCTTCAACCTTCCTACCATTGTAATATAACACAACACGAATAGAATGAGGATTTGAGCTCATATTTAAATAGAATAACAAATAAAATTCAAATACTAAATTAAAGATAAAGAAATTTTGGTGAAGAAGAGTGAGAGAAGAGGTGCGAATTGAATGGAGGGGGTGGGGGAATATATAGAGCACACATGTGACGCCCCAATGGGGCGTCTCTCATGTAGGGGAAGACGCGTCACATGTGACAGTGTGCATTAGATCCGTCATTATTCGAAAAACAACATTAAACACGTAATTTTTTTATTAAATTACATTATTTTAATTTTTTTTTTGCCGGCAAGTGTGCATTACTTCTGCACAAATTACATATAACCCTATAAGTGATTTTTTTTTATTTTTTTTAACAAACCCTATACGTGATTTAAACACATGCATCCCATACTAGTTTCACTATGTTATTTTGACAAAATATTTTAATTTTTTATTAATAAAATAAAATAAAAGGCCTAAAATGCCTTCCTCTCCGCTATTAGGGAAATGGATTTTATGATGTGACAATCGTTCATTTCATTACAATCGTTCATTGATAAGTTTGTGCTCATCTCTATTTCACTGCAATTTTTGTTGATTTGAGATTAATGGTTAAGGAACGATAACGCATATTTGTTCTCCGGTTTTGGATCAGATTAATTGGCTATTTTTATAGTTAGAGAATATGCAATTGGGTTTCCAATTTGCAGTTGGGTATTTTGCAAAGAAGGGCAATGTGGGACCAATTTTGCTGTGGTGCAGTAACATGGGTGAGATTAATTTATGAGATATATAGTGGTAAAGTAGGAATATGGAGGACTTTGGATGAGGATGAGCTGTGAAGAGAAAAGTGCTTCATAAGAATTATGTGTCCTCCTCCCCCCATGTGAGCTGTTTATCAAAGAGACCAGCTTTCTTTGCTTGGTTCCCAAATCAAACTCACATGGGGAGTTTTGGGTCCCTATTCCTCTGATGAAATTTTGTGGACCCATCACTTCATGCAGATACCCATCTTATCTATTTCGAAGCAAAAGCAAAAATGGGAGACAATAATAATGATTAGGGGAAAAGTTTGAATGCATGCTATAACTGCCTATTGTTTAATTGCTTGTCTTTTTATTTATTACTACTCAAGTAGAAACACCACCTATTTTTGGAAATATTGTATTTAACTATTTGGTTCACTATTAGAAAAGTACTCAATATCAATAGAATTTTTCAAGGGAAAATTTTTTGTCCAAATTATTGATAATTTTTTTCACATAATTCATTTTCCGTCAAATTTTTTGATGGAAAACTAATCCTGATGAAAATTTGATCCCGTTGAAAATGTTTGAAATAAATAAATATTAAAAAAATTTATTTTATGAAAATTTTGAAAATCTAATTATGTCGGAAACTTTCAATAAAAAATTGATTTTGTCGAAAATTTGCAAAATAAATAAATATTTAAAAAAATTATTTTTGTGAAAGTTTACAATGCAAAGTTTTCAAAAAAATGAACTTTTCTAATACTGATTTAAGAGGATTATAGTTAATGTTGGATTTGTAAACTTGCGATGTTTACAAAAGAAACAATTATAAAGGGTGGCGGCAAAACACTGTGCACAAGAGAAGGTTTTTTTTTTTTTTCTTTTGGTACAGACAAGAGAAGGCTTTAAGTCAATTGAAAAGCTGTGTATGCACAATAACCAATAAAAAAATTACGGTTTTGTACCAAAAAAAAAATTTACGGTTAAAATAATGGATTTTATTACTCTCATTTAACATAAGATAGTTATTTTATTTTATAGAGAAAAAACAGGTGGGTCCCACCATTACAAGAAAAAAAGAAAAAAGAAAAAGAAAAAGGTGGGATATGGAAATCAAAGTGAGAAAAAATGAGAGATGATATCTTATATAAAAGGAGAATAATATTTCCCTATAACAATATGTATATGTGAAATTTAATCATTTATTTATAAATGAGAGATTTACCTGATGATTCCAATTCTTGAATGGATAAAAGCCCATTTGACGTTGAATTGGGATTAACTTAGCTCTTATCTTTTAGAACTTGTACGACCCATATATGCGAATCCAGAATAATAATAAACATGTTCTTAAATTCATTTCATCATGAATAAGGAAAATAATTTTATCAAGATATGGAACATATCCACGGTAACTAATATTCCTCATGAAACTATAAATAAGATGCACTTTTTAGAAACCTCATGTTCGAAATACATTTCCTCAAGCTAATTTGTATAATGGTGAAAAGATACAACCTCCATCCCAACAAGGTTAAAGTGGTTAGATATCCTCCTCTCAATAGTTAAAGGCACAAAATTCCACTCCATGTTCTACACAATCATTCAAATAAGTATATTAATGAAGGGAAAACATTTTTTCATCTTGCATGAGAATTCAATTATCATGTTGTGATCATTCGATTTGCGTGCAAAACTTTTTTTTTTCTCTTTTTAATAAATGTGGGATCCACCACTAGTTGAGTCACAACATGAGAATTGAATTCTCATGCAATATGAGAAAATCAAACCCCATTAATGAACTAATAATCATATAAAATAGATATATACTGCTGCGTTTTCTTTCTTTATTTCTTTTCTTTTCTTTTCTCTTCTGTTTTTTAAAGAAAAAGGCAGGTGTTAATATAATTAATCAACTTAAAGTGATGATAAATACCCTAATTAATAATTAAATGACTTGCATGTGCAGTCCATAAGTAGCTTACAACTAGGAGAATTAAAGATAATATCCTAACATTATGTCTGATATTTGCTTTGGTTTCGCGATCCCTAGAATTCTGTAGTACCGTACAGACGATTGTAGGGAAAAAGGACTATATGAAGTGAACAGGAATAAGAATAATTGCACGTGTAAAGAACAAACAAGTCCCCATCATGTCTGTTCCACCCCCCTCCCCCCCTAATAAACTGCAAATTTATTCATGAGAAATATAATAACTTGTATATATTGTTACAAATGTCGACTATGTTATATTTTTTTTAAGAATTAATGTATTCCATGTCTAATGATTAATGTCAAGACTGAGATTTGTGGTAATTAAGGATCAACGTTAGATTTTTATATTATTATAAATTAAATGTATCCATAATCAAATTTCTAATGAATGAATTTGAATTTACTCCTTTTTATGTTATTTTCCTTATTAATGTCATTTTTTTTTATAACATATTAATGTCAATTTTCAATAATATATATGACTGTCATGGACCATTATAATGGACCCCTCACAATTAGCTGCACAGTCAGCCCAAATTATCCCTAAGTACCTCTTATAAAACGGAAGTTATATGTCACATGTACCCCTATTTTTTGTTGTTGCATATAGGGGTGGTACACGAATCAAGTGTTTTGGCTCGGCTCATGAATGTTTGGGATTATATGTTTAAAATTAGTTGTTGGAACTAGACTTTTACTTATATAAAAGCTCATTTAATAAAATGACTTCAGGTTCCAATTCAAAAGTCCAACCTTACAGCTTCTCAGGCTAGCCTAGTATACTAACTTTTATTTTTATTTTATATTTTTTATACTACTCATAATAGCCATCTTTCTCTTCTCAATCCATTTCATCCCATTTTGTTGGTTAAACAGACTTTTTGAATGATTTTGTTCCATATTATTTTGATTGGATATACATTGAATTTATGAATCTTTATGAAATTATTAGTTTTGTTGATTGTATATTCTGTTTGAATAAATTTTTGTTGTCTTATTTTTTTTTTAACATGCTAAACCAGACTTTTTTTTTAAATAAGTCATGCCACAGGCCGATAATTATATTCATAATAGGTAATAGACTAGATCATGTTAACACATTTAAACATAAACTTAACTTTTTAAGACCAACGTTCGACCCGTCAACACCCTTAGTTATATACACACAAAGAAGAAAACCGTAGCCTATTTCTTCCCTGTGCACAATAATCTAAATATACTCACGATTTTCTTCTTTATAGACATTGTCAACCCCTAAAATCCTACATTAACCCTTGATTTGCCACATCAATGACAAAATTAATAATAATGGAAAAATATTTTTAGTACTAAAGATATACCAATCACTCGGTATATCCTTTATCAAATATGGGAAAAATAATACATTTATATTATTCTTACCTTTATAATTATTTCTTTTCATATCCTAATTTTTCCCTTTTTGATAAAGGAGTACTTACTCTCGTTGTACGGAAAATACACTCATAATGAAGGCATCAAAAAGTGGATGTGCAAACACATGAATAAAAGAAGAAAGTTAGATAGCGACCATTTAGTATGATTCTGGATTACGGTGGATAACAGGACATTGATGAACCGACCCCCACCATGCAATCATGACACCTTGTTAACTCTCATACTCCTATGAACTTAAAGCTTGGAGCTGCGCACCAATGTCCCTAGTTTATCATAAGCCAAAGTCTTAGGTCTAAGTGCACCATAACTATACCTCCTATAAATACACTAGTCAACCATAAAGGCACAAATATATCTTGCTTTCATATTTATTTATTTATTTTGAAAATTGAGGGAATTAAGGCTTTGTTTGGGAGTTTGGAGGAGAAGGAAAGGAAGGGGGGATCCAAGGGGGAGGGAGGGGAAGGAAAGGAAGGAAATTGGAGGGTATTTCATCCCCTTGTTTGGAAGTTAAAAAATGGCAAGGGGGAAATGGAGGGTTAATGAGATATTTTTACCATTATACCCATTTTTAAAATTAATATAATTATTATATTTTACAAACTAAATTTAATTTAAAATTTCTAACAAAATTATTTATGTACTTTTCACAATATTAAAAAAGATAATATTTCTTATGAAATTTCTATGCTGGAAGCTACGAAAATTGTCACAAATTTTTTTTCGTGAGAATACTCTTCGTCGAAAAGCGACGGAAAATTTTCTCACATGGAAATTTTTACAAAAAAAAAATTTCTATCAAAATTTAGTTTCTGGCAAAAGTTTTGACGAAAATGATTTCCTCCATGAAATGCTTTAAACAAAAAAAAATATTTCGTCAAAATTTCGATGGAAATGTGTTCTGAAGAAAATTTTGTCGGGAATTGTTTTGTCAAATATTTTGAGGGAAATGTTTCATTCGAAACTTTCGACGAAATTTAGATTCTGTAAAGAATTTTGACAGAATATTTTTTCCGTCAAACATTTTAATCGAAATATTTTTCGTCAAGTTTATTTACGGAAAAATTTTCTGTTGAGATTTTTTGACATAAATGTGTTCCGTTGAAAATTTTGATGGAAATATTTTTTATCAAAACTTTTGACGAAAATATTTTCCATCGAAAATTTTCGATGAAAATGTGTTTCCTTAAATATTCAACTGAAAGTTTTTGTCAAAAAGTTTAGCGAAAATATTTTCGTCGAAAACTTTTGACGGAATGTAAATTCTGTACAGAATTTTGATGTAATTTTTTTCCAGCAAAAATTTTCGATGGAAATGTGTTGCATTGAAAATTTTGATGGAAATATTTTTCGTCAAAAAATTCGATGAATATGTTTTTTTATGAAATATTTTGACGAAATTTAGATTCTGTAAAGAATTTTGACAAAAAAATTTGTCAAATTCTTTTGCATAAATGTTTTTAGTCTCAAATTTTGATGGAAATATTTTTCGTAAAAAATTTAGACGTAATTGTTTTACGTCAAAACTTTTCGGTAGAGATGTGTTTTGTCAAATTTTGGACGAAAATATTTTCGTTGAAAGTTTCAACGGGATTTAGATTCGTCAATAGTTTTGACTGAATTCTTTCCCGTAAAAAAATTATGTCAGTGATTATGACAAAATCTTGTTTCGTCTTTAGTTTTGACGAAATTTTTTTGAGGTATGTGATTTTCATCAAAAATTTCATCACTATTTTTGACGAAATATTTTTTATCTATAAATTTTGTTGGTATTTGAGACTTTTCTAATAATGTCACGTTTAACAATGACTCACGTTTATGTAGTTTTTATATTTTAATGCTAAGGGTAGATAAGTAATTTTTAATACTTCCCTCCTTAAACCCCCAAATTGGGGGAACTTTAATTTTAGGAAGAATGAGGGTTTTGGAGGGTTTAGTAAAAACCCCTAATTCCTTCCCCTCCTTTTTTTAAACTCACAAACAAGGGGAGGGCTTATTAAAACCCTCCATTTCCTTTCCTTCCCTTCCTAAAACCAACTCCCAAACAAACCCTCCCTTTCCTTTCCTTCCTCTCCTAAAAGAAAAACTACAGAGAAAGACAAAATCTAGAGCAAGAAATGCCCAACCTATCCCTATTCAACAGATCCCTACAAATCACAGGGACCTCATGCAGAAGCTGCAAATCCCAATTAGAGAACGATTACCCCAAAAAAGCAATCTTATCTGCCACCATATTACCCTCCTTATAGGTGTGTCCAATTCTTGTAACCCACCGACCCCTCAGCAATAGCCAAATCTTGTTAACTAGAGAGGCTAGAGGGTGATGCCTATCACAGCCATTCTGAATGAGAAGGATAGCTGCCTGAGAGTCAACTTCAATCCAAAATCTTCTTATACCCAAGTTCCAAGCAACCTGAATGCCATAGAAAAAGCCCCACAATTCAGCTCTAGTAGACGAACCCACCCCCAGGTTTTTACAAAACCAGCAATCCAGTTGCCCGAAGCATCCCTCACAACCCCCCCCCCCCCCACAACTAGATCTCCTTCCTTCTTTATAACTTGAGCCATCCACGTTGACCTTAAACCACCCTTCCTCAGGGAATTTCCAGCGCACAAACCTCACAGTCTATCCATAATATGCAGCCATTGACCACAAAGGATCCTATTAGCTTCCTCCACTTGCGATACATGTGTCTTCCCTCTCCTTATGGTAGAATTATGGGAGATTACTTTCCTCTAAAAAATTAGACTGTTCCTGGATCTCCAAATGAACCAGCAAATTGTGCCAAATAAATCCTTCCAAACATAATGTTGTACCCTCTCGCTATTGACAAGGTTTTTCTCTAGCCATGAAGATAGAGGTATCTGGAAAAAAATCAAGCCATCTATTCCTAGCTTCCAATGAATTCCATAGATCCTTGCTCCAACTACACTCCCGTAGCACATGCAAGAAGTCTTCGATTCCCTCATTGCATCTGGGACAAAGACCACTAACCTCCATATCCCTCAGCACTCTCTTCCAATTAGTCATGAGATAATCATTGAAGGCCATCCAGAGAAAATATTGAAAACGCTTGGGACCTCTCCACTCCCACATAATATTCGAATTAGCATCAACTACCTCTTCCTCCACCTCCCAAAGGAACTCATAAGCTGATTTCATTGTGAATTTCCAATCGTTAGAATGTCTCCAGATCACAGTATCTTCCCCTTGATCTGGTTGAGGGGGCAAGAGATTCGCAATTGCAGCACACGAGTCTGGAGTCAGTAATTGTTAGATAATGTTCGAATCCCAATCACCTTGATCAATAACTACCTTTCTCACGTTCCAAGTTTTGACATCTTGAGATATAGAAATCCCTTCCTTCAGTTCACCCTCCCAATCAGGGGAAACCAGTTATCCATGATAAAATTAGTTTGCATCCCACTTCCCAACTGAATTGTAGAACCTTAAACCAATTTTTGCCAAACACTCTTGATCCTCCTCCATAGATTTGAATCTTGCCTAATGAATCAGATCAGGGATAAGATCCTCCCATATCTTGTACTTATTTCTTATTTCTGATAATCAAGAAACTAATCAAAAGTTTCCTTGATACTTCTGATGAGGACATAGGAGGTGGCATGACCAAGACAACAAACTTGGAGGACATACAAGGTCTTGGAGGTCCAATGACAAGAGCAAAAGGTAAAAAGGATAAAGAGGCTCTAAATCTCTTGGTGACCACTTTACTTGAGACAAGCCCAAGTCTAAAGGAAGAAGAGCCCAAAATGATACCCTTAATTCAAATTGAAGACTTTGAAGACTAAGCCTCAATTGATATGCATGAAGGCTTTATTTTACTTGGCCCAAATTCTGCACTTAATTTTATTTTCCTTATATTCAGTTAAACTTTTGTAAAAAGGCTTATTGGGCTGGATTATTGGGCTGTCTATTTTCTTTTATGTGTAAGCACTTTTAGGTTAAACCCAATATGATGTTGCCCACTATATAAGGGAACAACATAGCTTTTGAAGGGGGGATTCAGAATACAAAGATAACCTTTTTTTTTTAGAGACTAGCTTCTCTAGGGTTCTTTTGAGAATCTCAGAACTTATCAAGGGTGCTAATCCTTGTGGCGTTCATAGGCTTATCAATCTTTGGATTGTGGCGCCTTCCAATTATCGTTTCTTGATCGTGTTCACAAATTCTTGTATCAAACCCTATCACCCAAACCTTCAATTTTCCTCCAAATTAGTCTCGGTTCATATCTCCTGATATACGCGTCGGTTTTCGGTGATTCTTGAGTCAAAATCGCGATTCAGAAAGAGATCTTTTACCTCGTTTTGGAAACGTCTGATTCCGAGGTCTGTAGCGTGAGATACGCGCTGTTCTTAACAGATCGTGTTGTTGGATGAATTTGGGGTTAGAATTCCCATTCCTAGTAGATCCTTTCCTTCTTTCCTATTGGGGATCATATCTTGTGGTATCAAATGATGAGGACATAGGAGGTGGCATGACCAAGACAACAAACTTGGAGGACATACAAGAGCAAAAGCTAAAAAGGATAAAGAGGCTCTAAATCTCTTGGTGACCACTTTACTTGAGACAAGCCCAAGTCTAAAGGAAGAAGAGCCCAAAATGATACCCTTAATTCAAATTGAAGACTTTGAAGACTAAGCCTCAATGGATATGCATGAAGGCTCTATTTTACTTGGCCCAAATTCTGCACTTAATTTTATTTTCCTTATATTCAGTTAAACTTTTGTAAAAAGGCTTATTGGGCTGGATTATTGGGCTGTCTATTTTCTTTTATGTGTAAGCACTTTTAGGTTAAACTCAATATGATGTCGCCCACTATATAAGGGAACACCATAGCTTTTGAAGGGGGGATTCAGAATACAAAGATAACCTTTTTTTTGAAAGACTAGCTTCTTGAGGGTTCTTTTGAGAATCTGAGAACTTATCAAGGGTGCTAATCCTTGTGGCGTTCATAGGCTTATCAATCTTTGGATTGTGGCGCCTTCCAATTATTGTTTCTTGATCTTGTTCACAAATTCTTGTATCAATCCCTATCACCCAAACCTTCAATTTTCGTCCAAAATAGTCTCAGTTCATATCTCCTGATATACGCGTCGGTTTTCGGTGATTCTTGAGTCAAAATCGCGATTCAGAAAGAGATCTTTCATCTCGTTTTGGAAACGTCTGATTCCAGGTCTGTAGCGTGAGATACGCTCTGTTCTTAACAGGTCGTGTTGGTGGATGAATTTGGGGTTAGAATTTCCATTCCTAGTAGATCCTTTCCTCCTTTCCTATTGGGGATCATATCATGTGGTAATCAGAGCTCAATTCTAGGATTGGAATTGGGTTTGATTTTCTCCATTGTTTCCATCAATTCTGATCACACATTTGATAACCCTAATCCCTAGTATTTGTTTTTTTTTTTAATTTTGAATTGAGCAATTTTGTTTTTAGCATTTGTTGTTGGTTCCTAATTTGTTCCTTTGATATTCTGTTTGTTTCAATTTCTTGTTGTGTTCATAGTTTCTGCACTTTTGTTCTTAAGGTTCATCCTATATTCATCATTATTCCTGCTTTTTAATCCTTTCAATCCATGTTCCTTGAGTAGTATGCTGTTAGTGTGTTAAATAATAGTTTGTTTTGTGGGGAATTCAATCAAATTTAGTTTAGCATTACTGCAATCTGAATTTTTCATTCCAAAATTACAAATTCCATTTTATTGAAGCATCAGGTTTTTATAAAAAAAAAATAAAAAAAATTGGTTTGGTTACACACTACTACTCTCAAATCAGGTCCAAAGTGTCTTCCTTGAATAATTTCTTCAATTTGGTTTGGTTTTCTTTGTCTTGCCTTCTTTGACATATTTCCAATTTGTATTGTGTCATTACGAATTCTTGAGTTTGGGATTGTACTCTTGAGTTTTCTTGGAGATTCTGTTAAGAATTTAAAGAGAGCTATTGAGAGGAAAAAGGCAAGAGAGCACACTACACAAAAGCCTAATAGAGAGCAACAAACACGAGTGATACATTTTAAGAGTGTAAACACGTGAGCGAGTGGTGAGGTCCAATTTCTTTTATTCTTGTTCTTTTCCTTGAATTATGGCAGGTGCAGGTGGTGAAGGTAGCCCTCCTCGTGAGAGAGAAAACAGGTTGCTAATCGATGCCTTTATGGATCGAATGCAAACGATGATGAGGGAACAAACGGAGGACTTATATGAGAGAATTGAACACATAGAAAATCAAGGGAATCATGATGATAATAGACATAGAGGGAGGGATGAAAGAAGGAGAAGAAGAGATAATGAGAATGTTGCTAGAGAGGAAAGAATTGAAGGGGTGAAGCTTAATATACCATCTTTTAAAGGAAAAAGTGATCCGGGGGCCTATTTGGAGTGAGAAATGAAGATTGAGCATTTATTTTCATGTCACAACTATACTGAAGAAAAGAAAACGAAGGTGGCAGCCATGGAGTTTAGTGATTATGCTCTCATTTGGTGGGACCAATTGCAAAAGGAGAGGATAAGATATGAAGAACCATTGGTGGATAGTTGGGTGGAGATGAAAAGGCTAATGAGAAGAAGATTTGTTCCTTCCCATTATCATAGAGACCTTCACAATAAACTTCAACGGCTTACACAAGGTAACAAGAGTGTAGATGAGTATTATAAAGAGAAGGAGGTTTCCTTGATTAGAGCAAATGTTAGTGAAGAACGGGAGGCTACTATGGCACGTTTCTTGCATGGACTGAATAGTGACATAAGGGATGTTGTGGAGTTGCAAAATTATGTGGAGTTGGAGGATTTAGTGCATCAAACTAGTAAGGTAGAACAAAAACTCAAGAGAAAGGGTGTCATGAGGAAAAACTCTTCTAATTTTAATTCTTCAAGTTGGAAGGACAGAAATAGGAAGGAAGAAGGTATTTTTTGAACCAGGTGATTGGGTTTGGGTTCATTTGCGAAAAGAGAGGTTCCCTTCCCAAAGGAAATCTAAGCTTCAACCAAGAGGAGATGACCCTTTCCAAGTGCTGTCCAAAATTAATGATAATGCCTACAAAATAGACCTTCCTGGTGAGTATGGTGTAAGTGCTACTTTTAATGTGGCTGATTTGTCCCTTTTTGATGTAGGAGATGAGGATTACAATTTGAGGTCAAATTCTTCTAAAGAAGGAGGGAATGATGAGGACATAGGAGGTGGCATGACCAAGACAACAAACTTGGAGGACATACAAGGTCTTGGAGGTCCAATGACAAGAGCAAAAGCTAAAAAGGATAAAGAGGCTCTAAATCTCTTGGTGACCACTTTACTTGAGACAAGCCCAAGTCTAAAGGAAGAAGAGCCCAAAATGATACACTTGATTCAAATTGAAGACTTTGAAGACTAAGCCTCAATGGATATGCATGAAGGCTTTATTTTACTTGGCCCAAATTCTGCACTTAATTTTATTTTCCTTACATTCAGTTAAACTTTTGTAAAAAGGCTTATTGGGCTGGATTATTGGGCTGTCTATTTTCTTTTATGTGTAAGCACTTTTAGGTTAAACTCAATATGATGTTTCCCACTATATAAGGGAACACCATAGCTTTTGAAGGGGGAATTCAGAATACAAAGATAACCTTTTTTTAGAGACTAGCTTCTCTAGGGTTCTTTTGAGAATCTCAGAACTTATCAAGGGTGCTAATCCTTATGGCGTTCATAGGCTTATCAATCTTTGGATTGCGGCGCCTTCCAATTATTGTTTCTTGATCTTGTTCACAAATTCTTGTATCAATCCCTCTCACCCAAACCTTCAATTTTCGTCCAAAATAGTCTCAGTTCATATCTCCTGATATACGCGTCGGTTTTCGGTGATTCTTGAGTCAAAATCGCGATTCAGAAAGAGATCTTTCATCTCGTTTTGGACACGTCTGATTCCAGGTCTGTAGCGTGAGATACGCGCTGTTCTTAACAGGTCGTGTTGGTGGATGAATTTGGGGTTAGAATTTCCATTCCTAGTAGATCCTTTCCTCCTTTCCTATTGGGGATCATATCATGTGGTAATCAGAGCTCAATTCTAGGATTGGAATTGGGTTTGATTTTCTCCATTGTTTCCATCAATTCTGATCACACATTTGGTAACCCTAATCCCTAGTATTTGTGTTTTTTTTTTTTAATTTTGAATTGAGCAATTTTGTTTTTAGCATTTGTTGTTGGTTCCTAATTTGTTCCTTTGATATTCTGTTTGTTTCAATTTCTTGTTGTGTTCATAACTTCTGCACTTTTGTTCTTAAGGTTCATCCTATGTTCATCATTATTCCTGATTTTTAATCCTTTCAATCCATGTTCCTTGAGTAGTATGCTGTTAGTGCTGTTAATGTGTAATCGCGCATTTTAATTTACAAGTGTATTTGTAATTTAAATTTTGTAATTTTGTCCCTCCAAAATGTTATGGAGTTTCTTTAGTTATTTGTAATTAGAGAAATAGGCTAGTGGCGTATAGACGACAAGCGGCCGTTGCTTAAAGAAGCAAAAGGACAAAAGCGCGAGCACCATGGCTATCTCAATATAAACTGTTTATATGCATGTATGATTAGAACGTCTAGTATGCATAAATTGGGCAAACCTCGTTTTGTATGGTTATTATGTTTGTCCAATAGCGACTAGTGTATACCGATAGATGTTTGACATAGGTAACGACTAGCATGATAACTTACAATATGCGTTTGATGGGACCTAATTAACCCCAAGATAAAAGGAACCCTTAAAAGGAATAATTAATTAAGCATATGATTACCTCCCACCACCAATGCTACTCAAAACTCTTCTACATAGTGGTGCTCCACAACTCAGTTGGGACCCACTATTTCGTTGGGCTAGAGTAGTGTTTGAAGTGTAAGACACTTAGGGTGCTGGTTTAATGCTTAACTAAGACATAAGTTGCAGGCACAGCCGGGCTTATGTGCTTAGGGTAATGGTGCTAGGTTGGTTGCATGAGATGCACCACTAAGTGACAAAGAGTTGTCAACCTAATGTTAAGAGAGGGTATGAGATACTGTTGATAAAGATCAACCCTTTATTTAAATTAATCTTGCGGTCTCAGACGGAGGTTAAAATAAATAATCGCACTCTTAATCCCACTAAGGTAAAATCTAAAGTAGATTAACCCTAAGTCAAAAGGAAGGGTCATTGACTTAGATAAAATAGTGGGAGGGGCAAATTATTTCAAGTCTTTAATAATTTGCTTTTAACTACATAACCGTATATTAACTAAAACTGTTTTTACATCCTTTTTCAGCTTATAGTATGACTAATCCACTGTCACTGCGTTCAATACTCGATACGAATAAACTGACCGACTCAAATTTTATGGACTGGTATCGGAACCTAAGAATAGTTCTAAGGGCCGAAAAGATTGCCTACGTTTTAGATGCTGTAATACCCGTAATGTAAGAACCCGCACCGCTAATTAAGGTAATTAGTGAATTAATTATAATAATTAGGAAATGATTCCATAATTGACCTTAATAATTAATATTGGGCTTAGATAATTATACTGAGTGAGTAAAAATGCTGAAAGTCGCTTTTCGGAAGAAAAGCGCAGATACCGGTTCTGCTACTCGGTATAAATGCGTACCGGAAAAGTATCCCGGAAAATTATAACGAATGCATGATAACTACTAGAATATTATGTAGGACTTGTAAAACAAGTCTCAAGTCAAAATAACGTAATCTGATGCCAGAACTGATACTGGCTATGGAAAAGCGCGTGCCGGAAAGGTGCTCCGAAAAATAAAATAAAAATATGACAAATCTTAGAAAAATGCGTAGGTCTAGATTCTAAAGTTTGAGATCAAGATCTTTTACTTTGCGATTAAGGCTAATACTGCGCGATTAGTGGCCATGTGCCTATAAATAGGCACACTAAGGCACAAAACCCTAGGTGCCTCATTTTCCTACGTGAAATTCCTCTGAGTGTGGAGCCACCTTGCTGACTTGGTGCCTTCCTCACTCCCCTTCTTCATTTTTGAACCTTGAGGCCCTCCTCCTTCACTCCTCTTCTCCTAAACACTTGAGAGCATGCAAGGTGAGGAAGTGTGAGTGTGAACTTCTGAGTTTCCAGCCTTGGTGTGTTGGTGAGGTTGCTGGCCTTGGGTGGTTTGAGGATTGGTGGCCATGGTTGTGCCATTTTGAGGTCCAAGTAGTGATCTTTGGGTAGAAAGAACCAACCTTTGGGTACATTTTCGTGCTCCTACTTGGTCTGAGTTGGAAGTGCCTTGGGAGAGCTCCAAGAGCACACACTACTATGCTTAAAGCTTGGGGTAAGTTTCCTACACCTTTGATCTTAAGTTTAATGCTTAAAGTTGGTGTCTTGGCATGTAAAAGATTAAAATAAAGTAACCAACACCTAAGTGAACTTGTATATGCTTAAAAATGGATCCTTTAACGTGTACATGTGTTAAAAGTTGGATCTTTGGGATGGATATTCACGAAATGCAGAAACTGCATTCTGTCGTGAGATATCCGGATATTTGTCGAACAGATATCCGGATATCAGTATCCGGATATGGTATCCGGATATTGATATCCGGATATGGGATCTGGGTATCCGGATATGGCATATCCGGATATGTCCAGTGTGATATCCGGATATGGCATATCCGGATATGCCCCTTCTGATATCCGGATATCCTGGGTTTGCGCAGTAGATGTACTGTATGAACAGTAAGCTATTGGGTGTGTGTGGACCCTAGATTAAGGAAGTTGAACTTCTGTAATTAATAAACTAAGTCAGAATCACATGATTAAGGGCTTATGGCTTTGTTGGAAGCCTTAAGACGTAAAACGTAAAGGAAAGGCGTAGTCTTTAAGTTGTATGCTTGTGATGCATGAATATTGATGTATTATTGGTCCATATCAGATTGTGATACTACTGTTTGTGGACTTGTGAGTGGTTGGACTCTTGGCTTGCATAGCTAGCTTGCAAGGTAAGCTTTCGTGTCCTCGGTTTAGCCATTTTGATGTTCCACCATGTCCCATGGGGATGGGTTTATGCATGCTGTGTTACATGCTTTATTGTTTTGGAAATGCTGTTGAGCTATTTATATGCAATGAGCTTTTATGAGATGCATGTGGTGTCCACCTAGACGGCCAACCTGAGTATGTAGTACATACAAGATGGTGAAGCCGTGGGTGAGGTGCAGGTAGTATCCATGTACTCATGTAGGTATAGACGTATTCCTACATTTCTCTGGCCAGTAGATTTGATAAACACACATGGCATGATTAATTGCTGCATCGCATGATTTGGAACTTATATTGTAAATACTGTTTTTGAACTTATATTACACATGTAAGTGAGCTTGGGGTGGAGACTCCTTGAGGACCCCTTGTCTTACTGAGATTTCTTGTTAGAGATCTCACCCCACGTTTGGGGACGCTTATTTCAGGATCAGGTAATGTTGAGGGCTCAGGTGGCAGGAGGCCAGAGCTGAGTTGATATTTATGACATGCTGACGTGCTGGTTGTGGATTGCTGTTTATTTGACTGCTGTTATGTTTTCTGCTTTATTTATGTTAAGTTCATGTTGTGACTGTTATTGGGCATTGTTGCCTTATTTGGTGAGCATAGGGTTTGTCCATGCCACATGGTTTGACTATTGTCTTTTAAATTAATGTTGTAATTAAAGTATCAGGATTTTGACCCAGGCTACTTGTGTAGACCTGTGGCTTTAGATACTCACTTTACTATTTATATATGAGGTATTCCAGTTAGATGTCTTGCAATTTACATACAGGCAGTATTTTTATGAAAATGATTAAGTAATCAAGTTGGTTAAGTTTAATGACGTCATAATTGAATTAAAGAAAAAGTTATTCCGCATTTTAATTAAGCGTGGCTTAATACGATAGTGTGTTAACAATCCGGGTTAACACGGGCTGTTACACGTAGCTCCAAGGGAAGGGGAAGAAGGGTTTGCGGAATTTGATTTCGTAACCCACCAACAGCACTTGGATGACAATGTGATGGCAGTATGCATTATGTTGGCATCCATGTCGCCTGAACTGCAAAAGCAGCATGAGCATATGGATGCTCCCTCTATTATCGTACATCTCAAGGAGTTGTATGATATTAAAGGCAGGCATGAGAGGTATGAGGCCTCAAGAGAACTGTTCTCTTGTAGGATGACTGAGAGCATGTCTGTTGCCAGCCATGTTCTCAAGATGATCGGGCTGATTGAGAAGCTAGGAAACCTAGGCTTCATCATGGATGCCGAGCTAAGTAATGACTTAGTCCTCACCTCACTTCCACCTTCCTTCAGTCAATTCATCATGAATTACAATATGCATGGGATGCAAGTGAGCTTGCCTGAGTTGTTAAGCATGTTAACAACAGCTGAAGTGTCTATCAAGAAGGATAGGACACAGGCTCTTTTGATTGGTGGGCCTAGCAAGGCCAAGGGAAAGGGTAAGGAGCCTGCAAAAGGTGACCCCCTTAAGCCCAAAGGAAAATCCAAGAAGAAGAAGGGCGAGAAGAAGGGTAAGAAGGCACCTAAGGACAAGGGTGATGCTGAGTGCTTCCATTGTGGCAAGAAAGGCCACTGGAAGAGGAATTGTCCAGACTACCTGAACAATGTGAAGGACAAGAAGCATGGTGATGCTTCTGCCTCAGGTATTTTCATGATTGAGATAAATTATTCTTATGCTAATCCATCCTCATGGGTATTGGATACCGGATGCGGTTCTCATATCTGCAATATGTTGCAGGTACTTAGGAGCCCAAGGAGATTGGATAGAAACGAGGTGGATCTCCGCGTTGTTAATGGAGCAAGAGTTGCTGCTCATTCAGTTGAAGATGCTGACCTTATTTTGCCTACGGGCCTTTTATTGCATTTGAATAATTGTCTTTATGTTCCGCAAATTTCTAGAAACATTATTTCAATTTCTTGTTTAGAACAAGATGGATATACTTTCAGTATTAGGGATGGTACTTTTTCTATCATTTTGAATGATATGGTTTACGGTACTGCTTCTTTAATAAATGGATTGTATGTGTTGGAAATGAGAAATGAAGTGCTCAATATAGATGTGAAACGACCTAGGACGGATAATCAATCTTATCTTTGGCACTGTAGACTAGGGCACATAAATGAAACAAGATTGTCTAGGATGCATAGAGATGGATACCTGGACTCTATGGATTTGGAATCCTATGGACAATGTGAATCTTGTCTAGCTGGGAAAATGATTCAACAAAAGCCCTAAGGGCTTGAGAGTCATAGGTCTAGTGAGTTATTAGAACTCATTCATACTGATGTATGTGACCCAATGTCTATTGAGGCTAGAGGTGGATATTCTTATTTCATTACCTTTACAGATGACAAATCAAGATTTGGGTATATATACCTAATGAGATATAAATCTGAAGCGTTTGAAAAGTTCAAACAGTTTAGGAATGAAGTGGAGAAACAACGTGGCAAGATGATTAAGACATTACGATCAGATCGTGGTGGTGAATATTTGAGCCACGAGTTTCAGGGTTATCTGAGAGAAAATGGAATTCTCTCACAATTTACCGCTCCTTACACACCACACCAAAACAGTGTCTCCGAAAGGAGAAACAGGACCTTGTTAGACATGGTTAGGTCTATGATGAGTGAGACTCAACTTCCAAAATCGTTTTGGGGATATGCCTTAGACACAGCGGCATACCTTCTAAATAGGGTACCGTCTAAATCTGTTCAGACCACACTATATGAGATATGGAGTGGTAAGAGACCCAACCTGAGTTACCTCAGGGTATAGGGATCGCCAGCTTATGTCAAAGCGTTGACATCAGACAAGCTTAGTGCTAAGAGTACTAAATGTCTATTTGTGGGGTATCCTAAAGGTACTAAGGGATACTACTTCTACTCCATGGAAGAACACAAAGTGTTTGTGTCAAAGAATGCTGAGTTCCTTGAGAAGGATTTGATCTCTCAAGGAGGCAGTGGGAGTAAGATTGATCTTGAAGAAGTGCAAGATCCACAAGAACAGATTGAGGAACCCGAGTCTGCTCCGCAGGCGACGTTCTCCAATGGAGAAGTAAACACACAACTCCGTAGATCTACGAGGGTCATCCATCCACCTGAGAGGTACGGGTTTGTGATTGAGAATCAGCAAACTGTTGAGGATGATGAACCAAGTAACTACGAGGAGGCGGTCAAAGATGTTGACTCCTCAAGATGGCTTGAAGCCATGGAATCTGAAATGGATTCGATCTATCAGAACAAGGTATGGTCCTTGGTTCCTAAACCGCAAGGAATAGTTCCTATCGGTAATAAATGGGTCTTTAAAAGAAAGACTGATGCAGATGGCAATGTTCAGACCTACAAAGCTAGGTTGGTGGCGAAAGGGTATCGTCAAAGACAAGGAGTTGACTATGATGAAACTTTCTCACCAGTTGCCATGATCAAATCTATTAGGATCATGCTTGCAATAGCAGCATACCACGACTATGAAATTTGGCAAATGGATGTCAAGACCGCCTTCTTGAATGGGTTCTTGAAGGAGGAAGTGTACATGACACAATCTGAAGGCTTTGAAAACAAAGATCAGGAGCATATGGTATGCAAACTACAAAGGTCAATATATGGGCTAAAGCAAGCATCAAGGAGTTGGAATATACGTTTTGATGAAGTCGTTAAGAGTAACGGTTTTATCAAGAACGAGGATGAACCTTGTGTTTACAGAAAGGTTAGTGGGAGTAATGTCGTCTTCCTAGTGCTTTATGTAGATGACATATTGCTAATAGGAAATGACATTCCCACATTAAAAATAACGAAAGAGTGGCTTTCAGAAAACTTTACCATGAAGGATTTGGGAGAGGCAGCCTTTATACTTGGTATAAAGATCTATAGAGATAGATCCAAGAGGCTGCTGGGTTTATCTCAATCCACGTACGTTGACAAGATGCTAAAGAGGTTTAGCATGGAAGGGTCGAAAAGGGGTTTTCTTCCTGTCAGTCATGGGGTACACCTATCAAGGGCTATGTGTCCTAAGTCACAACCTGAGAAGGATCGCATGAGTGGAATCCCATACGCTTCGGCTATTGGATCCATCATGTATGCCATGATATGTACGAGACCAGATGTCTCATATGCTTTAAGCATTACGAGCAGATACCAGTCAGACCCTGGAGAGGGTCACTGGACGGCAGTCAAAACCATCCTTAAATACTTAAGAAGAACTAAGGATGCGTTTCTGGTCTATGGTGAGGTTAATGAGTTGACAGTGAAAGGGTTCACTGATGCCATCTTTCAGAGTGACAAAGATGACTGCAAGTCACAGTCAGGATTCGTATTCACCTTAAATGGTGGGGCAGTGTCTTGGAAAAATTCCAACCAGGAGACAACAGCAGATTCAACGACAGAGGCTGAATACATAGCTGCTTCAGAAGCAGCTAAGGTGGCAGTGTGGATCAAGAAGTTCATAAATGAACTAAGGGTGGTTCCAAGCGTGGATGAGCCCATACAGTTGCTTTGCGACAACACAGGAGCCATTGCGCAGTCAAAGGAACCTAAGTCTCATCAAAGATCTAAACACGTGCTCCGCAGATATCATTTGATTAGAGAAATCATTGATAGGAATGATGTAAAAATGGATTATGTTCCCACAGACGATAACCTGGCCGATTCTCTGACAAAGGCTGTTTCTCAGAGAAAACATGATAGTCATTATGAGGCTTTGGGCATACGACTTAGGTCTGATTGGCTCTAGGCCAAGTGGGAGCTTGTTAGCATATGGGTGTCCTAGAGACAATCTTTTGATTAAATAAAGGACACTAGATGTAGAACTTTGTTTGTCGCAAATAGATGAAAGCACTATTTATTCAGTTTCATATTGTGTCTCGATATTACTGTTAATATTATATGAACGAACTGGATAAACCCCTTGGAATAGAACAGGTATCTCTTAAGTATCTGTGATGAGATCACGATCATGAGGATTCAAGGATATTGCATGCCTATTCCTAATTATATGTTCCTAGTCTAGAGACACTGAGTTTGGGGATCAGTGATCTCGAGTAAAGACTAGTACGACTTATCTACTTGTATATATATACAAGGTAAAGACCTCATGAGCTGCAGATATGGAGATATCTTAGCTAAAGTCGTGGGTGGACCTATAAGAGTATAGCTCGCACTGAACAGACCCAAAAGAGACTCTATGAGGAAATCTCACAGATAGTGTCATTAGAGTAATCTCTTTATGTTTGGGTATGTCTTTCCTTAGACCAGAAGTTATTACCTAGACTGTGTTCTTGAAGGCATGTTTTGATTGTATGCCTCGTCTGCCTGAAACATGGAGACTCATAGGTATACTGTTGGGCGTGTCCTTAAAGGGTACAGGTCTAGGGTAATAAGCTGAAGGAATTCGTCAAATCTCTGTGAGAGATTAGGTTATCTGTAAACAGGAGAAATCGGGATGACATTTACAGAGACTCGGGAATCTATGCATAGTAAAAGAGATCATGAGATGATCTGCCTTTAGAGTCAGTAAATTGAAGATTCCCTATTTCGAATAAAGCTTACCCTAAACCGCAGGGGTTGATACATTTCCTTACCCTAGGTTAATGGGAAGATAACCGAGACGAAGGGAAATACATACGGTAACCAAATATGTGCAATAGGATGATCAAGTCATTAATCTGACTAGTTCTGGGGCAACAAAGCATTGCTAGTGCTCTGTGTTGTCATTAATTGGGTTGTGGGCTTGTTGGGCCCAACCCAGTTATGTCAGAAGCTAAGTTGGACCTAATGGGTCACACACTAACACCTTGTAGTCATGATGGGCTAGCTTTAAAGGTATTGGGCCTAATAATGGTTGTTAGCCCAAGAAGCTGTTTAGAAGCCCACCTAAATGGGTGGGTGGTGCATGGAGTTTAGTAATGGGCTTGGATAGTCCAAGCCATTACTAATTAATTTAATTAGTTAAATTAATAATCAAATATTGGAATTTTGAATTTTGAATTTGAAATTTGAATTTTGAAATTTGAATTTAGAATTGGAATTTCGAAATTCGAATTTTTTTGAATTTGAAATTTGAATTTTGAAATTTGAATTTGGATTTGAATTTGAAATTCGAATTTTGAATTTGATATTTTGAATTTTGAATTTTGAATTTGAATGTTTGAACGTTTGAATTCAAGTGTTTAAATTCGAATTTGAATTGGTTTTGAAAAGTTGTTTTATAACAAAAGGATAAGACAGGATCTTATTGGAGCATATTCCTTGGATCAAGAAGCATCTTTGGAAGCACTTCCTTGGCTGTTTGGTGTGCAAGTTTAAGTGATAAGAATGTCATCTTATCACTTAAAACAAACCTCCATTCAGATTTGGTGGTTGAGGGAATCAGTGGGTGAGTTGATTCAAATTTTGAATGCAACTACTCAATATATTTGGACCCTTTCTAGGGCTGAATTATGCGCATGAAAAGTATATACTATATGATAGTTTATGAATTTAATTTTAAATTATTTTGAACTTAATTTCATGTGGATAAGATTGGAGGTTGTTGGCAAAATTTGTTTTGCAACAGCTCCACCTTATCCTCCCTAATCCATGCGCAAATTTCAAATGTTTTTGAAAATTTGTTTTCATTTTGAATGATTTAAAAATCCCTCCTCCTCTCCAAGTGTGCATATGACTTGTTCCTCACCTTAGAGTTTTGTGAAAACCTAGCCAACTCTCCTCCATCTATGCACCATTCTGTAGGGTAGCTCACTACACCTTTCCAAACAGAATACCTAGCCTCCACCTTCACCACTTGTGCGCATAGCAAGCCTCACTGTGGTGTTCATCTGGTGGCTTTCAAGAAAGGGTTCTTGCATCATTGACGAACGGTGGTGTGGATCACCATTAGAGGGTTTGAACCCTTCAAGCCTGACATCTGATCTCCCTGACTGATCAGGCCAAAAACAAGGTAACATCATGCTATCTTAAAACATGAACCTATGTGTGCATGTATGTTCCGCAGTAAAAATTTTTGTTTTACACCTTACATGCATCGGCCTTCAAAGGCCAGTTTACTTTCAGATTATTGGGCTGTCTATTTTCTTTTATGTGTAAGCACTTTTAGGTTAAACTCAATATGATGTTTCCCACTATATAAGGGAACACCATAGCTTTTGAAGGGGAAATTCAGAATACAAAGATAACCTTTTTTTTAGAGACTAGCTTCTCTAGGGTTCTTTTGAGAATCTCAGAACTTATCAAGGGTGCTAATCCTTGTGGCGTTCATAGGCTTATCAATCTTTGGATTGTGGTGCCTTCCAATTATCGTTTCTTGGTCTTGTTCACAAATTCTTGTATCAATCCCTATCACCCAAACCTTCAATTTTCGTCCAAAATAGTCTCGGTTCATATCTCCTGATATACGCGTCGGTTTTCGGTGATTCTTGAGTCAAAATCGCGATTCAGAAAGAGATCTTTCATCTCGTTTTGGAAACGTCCGATTCCGAGGTCTGTAGCGTGAGATACGCTCTGTTCTTAATAGGTCGTGTTGGTGGATAAATTTGGGGTTAGAATCTCCATTCCTAGTAGATCCTTTCCTCCTTTCCTATTGGGGATCATATCAACTTCTCAGCCCAATTCCCCATCTCCTTCTCGATTGGCAAACTTTTTCCCATGTAACAGGATGCATCCTCTTTTTCTCAGCAGACCCCCATAAGAAGTCCCTTGATCTCTTCGCAATGCTTGCTCAAGTACTTGTGGGAAGGTAACAAGTCTGCATTGTATACGCAAGGATTGCAGCAACCACAGCCTGCACAATGGTAGCTCTACCCGCAAGAGATAAGGACACCCTATTCCAATTGCTAAGTCTTTTATCAATTCTTTTTCGAACATAGTTAAAAGTGGAGGATTTTACTCTCTCAGTTAGTAGTGGAATCCAAAGATACCTACCCAAATCCAAGGCAATGGAGAAGTGCAAGACTTGGGCAATCTCAGTGGCGCGAGTATGACCAATGTTCCTGGAAAAGAAAATCCTAGTCTTCTCCTTACTCACCCTTTGACATGAGGAGTCACAAAAACATCTCAACACATTACTGATAATCTAGCCTGATCAATAGATACCTCCACGAAGAGTAGCAAATAGTTTGCAAAAAATAGGTGAGTGATAGGAGGACCATTCCTACCAAGCACCACCGGCTTCCAGACCTTCCTTCGAGTTGCTTCAATAATCAAGTGAGCCAACCTCTCAATGCAAAGAACAAAAAGATAGGGGGATAAGGGGTCCCCATGTCTGATGCCTTTACTCAGCTGAAAATCCTTCGTGGTGGCCCCTTCCCATAACAAATTAATGGTAGCAGTTGACACCCTTGCCATAATTAGATCTATCGTGTTCTGATGGTAAGCCTGCTTCCTCAAGAGTTTGCTGAAGGAAATGTCAATCCACCTTATCATGGGCTTTCTCCAAGTCCACTTTAATTGTCATCCATCCCACTTGACCTCTCTTCAACTTCATAGAATGCATTATCTCCTGAGCTATGACAATGTTGTCACTATTGTGTCTCCCTTTTATAAAGCTACATTGGTTAGGCATGATAAGAGCACTCAAATGAGGTTTCAACCTATTAGCCACAATCTTGGTGATAGTTTTAAAGACTACATTGCATAAACTGATAGATCTCAACTTCTTAATTGTATCAGGTTTCCTTCTTTGGGGATGAGACATATAAAGGACTGATTGATACAGCTAATGCTTTGCAGATTAAGGAAGATATCACGGATGAGGTTGAAGACGGAACTTTGGACAGAATCCCATTGGGTTTGGAAGAAAAGAGCATTCAGCCCATCAGGCTTGGGGCTTTAAACCCATCCATGCTAAAAATAACGTTTCTCACATCTTCCTTACTAGGTGGTGCATCTTGCTTTCATATGTTGTCACCTTACAAAAACTACCAGTAACTTAAACATTGAATCCTTTTACAATTTTACCTTATTCTTCAACCACAGGCTAATAGTTGACCATCTGCCTAGGAAAAGAATGAAATAAATTACAACCATGTGTGTATTTTGGACATTGAAGTTGCGATTGTTGTGTATTCTTGAAGATTAAGCTAAGAATAGTAAAAAAAAATTATAGAACAAATTATATGGAAAAATGCTTTCCTAAGTTTTTTTTAAGACTACTGTTAGAAATAAGATCTTTAGGATATCTTTATTAGAATATCTTTAGGATATTAGTATTATTTATAAAGATCTATTTCCTTATTTTATTAGGATTTAGGTTAGATATAGGCTAAGCTCATTAGTATTTCTTTATATATTCTACTCTCTTGAATCAATTCAATACAGAGATTTATTTCAATGTTCCTCTCGTTTTTGGTTATTTTACATAGTATCAGAGCCTAACAAGAGGAATCCTTGTCTGTATTTCCTTACTCTTTTTAATAATTTTAATATGGTAGTAGGGAGATATCACCCACCATGAGGGATTGACTTTCCCAACTTTTCCCTTACTTTTTTTTCTCTCCGCTTCTCTTAGTTTCTTCTTCTCGTTCCTGCCTTCGCTGCTGCAAGTGTTGTGCTCCGTCACCGTTGATGACCCAGCCACCGTTGAACCCTCTATCCGCTTCCGTCATCACCGACATCGTTGTTGCCGTCTGTGTCCCTTTCCTCCGGCCGCATCATCTTTTCTTCTCCAGCCGAATCTTATTTCTTCCGGCTGTGTTTTCTTCTTTTTTGGTGATTTATTATTTTGATTTTGATTTTGATTTTCTTTTATGGCTTGTATTTGTCCAATTATATTTTATTCCAACATATGTTTGTGGTGTTATTCAAGTCTGATTTGGCTTGTATTTGATTTATTTTTGCCATTATTTGGTTTTATTTTGGCCTCCCATTCAGGGAGAGCATTTATCTCTGTTATTGCCTGGTCCGTGAATTTTTCCAGTTACACTGGCTCCGTCGGCTTGTATTACAGTTGCAACAATGTCTTTTTCCCATTATCTCTATTGTTGACTGGTCTGCGGATTATTCCAGTTACACTGGCTCCGTCGGCTTGTATTCCAGTTGCAGCATTTATCTCTGTTGTTGCTTGGTCCGCGGATTTTTCCAGTTACACTGGCTCCGTCGGCTTGTATTCCAGTTGCAACATTGTCTTTTTCCCTGCCCTTCCTTGGCTGATGTCTTTTTCTTTCTTTGCTGATGCCCATTCCAGCACCGTCTCTTTACTAGCTCTTCAAACTGATGGTCATTCCAGTTGATTTGCTATCGATTTCTCCATCTTATGTTTCGTGAAGCTTCGTTTCAGTTTTTTCTTTCTTCCCAAGATGCAGTGTCCCTCCATCTTGAGGGGGAGGAGTACTAGAGATATAGATAATATTTTATTTTAGTTTATTATATTTGTTATTTTTCTTTTATTTTAGTTTATTATGTTTGTTATTTTTCTTTAGGGTGATTTGTAGAGTTGTTACAACCCTCACTAGTTTATTTTATGTTTCTTAGTCTTTCTTGTTCAATCTTGTTGCTTGTAATCTATACGCTCTAGCTTGAGGGGAAAGAATATCTTTAGGATATCTTTATTAGAATATCTTTAGAATATCTTTATTATTTATAAAAATCTATTTCCTTATTTCATTAGGATTTAGGCTAGATATATGCTAAGCTCATTAGTGTTTCTTTATATATTGTACTCTCTTGAATCAATTCAATATGTCTTATCAGTAAGACATAGTTATAATATGAAAAGTTATATCTTTTTCTCTCTCCTCAATCACTTCAGCTGCCGTGAAGATAGAAAAAGAGCAATTTTCATATTATAACTATGTCTTACTAGTAAAACATAGTGTTAAAAACTAAAAGAACATAACTTGTGTCCTTTAAATGTACAAACATTTAACCCTTTGCTTTTATAGATCTTAATTTGTTAACTGAGTCACATTTTGTTGTGAATTCGTTCTTTCTTTTGTTTACTTTATATTTTAGGATAATATCAATCTAAATCTAGATATAAAACAGTTGTCATTTATAATCTTTTCACTTGTTTTGCTTGCCTTCCTAAATAATGTCTTTAACTATAAACAAATAGATATTGATGGAGTCCCACTAGCTTGTTTAATTTGGACAAATAATATAGCTAGGTTGTGTTTGAACATGACTTTTAAGTGCAGAGATTTTACGATTTAACTGGCTGGTTAAACTAGGAAAATCAAGAATAATCTATCTAATTAATTCTTAAAATTCAAATTTTCAAAAGCCTGATGAAAATTAAAAATCAAGGATGAACCATGGATTCAATGTGAACAAGTCACACAGTTGAACCGGTCCATTTTGTTCATAAAGTAATAGTTTAAACATTTTTTTTAATAGATATTATTTGGTTCTTAATTTATAACCAAACCTCAACCTTTCTGTTCTTAATTTATCATTCTATATTATTATTATTATTATTATTATTATCATTATTATTATTTTCAAAGTAACTAATGGTATTAACTACTCATTATTAACTTTATTTATTAATATAAAATATATATATTATTAACACTAAATTCTAAATTACACCCTTCAGTTGATAGTATTAGCTTAGTCATTTTCCCTTAAACAAGTTAATTTAGTAATTCACATCTTTAATGTTTAGTGATGAAATCATTTGTATTTAGTAACCACACGTCTAGGGGTGTAAATGAGATAGACAACTTTTCATAGGCCTTCCACCAGCTTATATTAAACTAGACTTGACCTAGTATATTTAGTAAAATAGAATAGGCTTATGGCTTAAAAAAAAATCTGCTTAGAAAAACAGGTCATAGACATACTTTTACAAGGCCTGCTCTACAAGCTTATAGATCGGCATATATCATATTTATTTATCTTAATTAAAATAAAATAATTATTTAAATAATTGTAATTAATACGATAATATTATTTTATTTTTGATAAGCTAATAGGCTTAGGCCATACATTTTACTCTCTCTCTTTTTTTGATAAACATACATTTTATTTTTAAATATAGATAATATCAGGCATATAATGTCACGCCAGACTAAAAATATTTTATACAAATTTGACATATTTTGATCAAAGTTTGACATAACACAGCAATATCCAAATGATAACAACAGAAGATCATAGACACTAACAGGCGCTCTACTAATACTCCTCAACCGCACAGTTAAAACAATTGCCCTAACAACAATTACCTATAACCAAAAATTATGTCAAACAAATAATTTTTGTTGCACTCTATTGCATGAATTTAAGGATTTGTAAGCTTCCCCTCCGTCTTTCTACTTTTCAATAATGTATTTTTTCCTTCAAGCCATAGTGGCGACGTTAGTCTAATAAAACCATATATTTGTATCGAAAGTAATATGGTTTTCCTCGAGGATGAGTAGATGTTTCTTTGAGTCTGCCCATCTTTAAAATGTTTGTTTAGGATTGTTCGTGTAAATTAAAAGTAGATGTTTCATTCACCCATCCAAAACAAAATCTGGTGATTTTTGTAAATTAAAAGTAAAATCACCCTAAAGCATAAAAATCGTGATTCGGAATAATATCACAATTCCATGGTTTATGTTGCATGGTTGGTCAGGTAACTTTAAGAAAATTTAAGAGACCAGCCAAAATGGGAGGATAATGAAATGGAAAGTGAAGTGACAAGAGGCATAGGGTTGAAGTTACACTACAAAAAAATTGTTATTTAGCCACATTTAAAAACGTGGCTAAAATGCATAAAAAATGTGGCTAAACAAAGCAACCACATTTTCCATGAATGTGGCTAATTGTGGCGTTGCAATATTTTAACCACATTAACTGCTTTAGTTCGCCACATTGTGTTTGAGTGTGGTAGCATTGATTTAGCTACGGTTTTTTTTTATTTAGCACGGTTTAACCGTGGCTAATTTAATGATTTTTTTTTAAAAAAATTAATAACCACGATAAATTTGGGCTATTTTTTCGTTTTTTGCTGAATATTTTAGCCTCAATAGCCATAAAACAGAAACAAATTGAAAAACAATAATATTTTTAAAAAGACCTACCAAAAGTTGAATGTATTTATTATCATCAAGTCCAAAAAATCATCTCTTGCATTAAATAATTGTCAAGCTTATCCAATTCCAAATTACAACATATAGAATAGAAGCTATAAGCATTATAAGCATATTACTGATGATGAAATGCTACTTTCCATCATCAACCTATTTGTCCACTTTGAATGAAGGCTTAAAGTAAGCTCTGCACTGCAAAGGTTTGAACACATTATTAGTTATCTAAAAGAAGCATAAATTTTTTCACCAAAATAAAAAAAAAAGCATAAAATATAGAGTGCAAAACACATTCTTATAACTCGTATAATGATACCTTCAAAGCTGTCTCGAGAGAAGCAGGGCTTTGTAGATGTATGCATCACCTATAAAACATCAAGAAAAGTGTATTCCAAGTATTAAGTCACAAAATCATCACCAAACCAGTCATTTAAAAATAAAAAATAATTAAAAATATAGAATAAAAAATAATTACCAAATTTATTCTTTAAGATTACCACTTAGTTTTCATAAAATAAAATGCGATGACATTTAAATTTTTTGAGAAACTAGTATAATAACAATTTTTTAAAGACTGAAATATGATAACATAGCAATATTTAAAGAACTACATTAGGAATTTATTCGTTTAGAAATAATTAATCACTCAAACTACTAATGTATTATTTATTAAATAGTTAATTGTTTGTGAAATCAAAAAATATTATCAGTAATTTTTTTAAAAAATGGATATGTGTGAATTCTTACTAGCTAGTTGCTTTCAAAAAGTTCTCTTCAACTAACGATGAATTTCTTAGCTACCTATCAAAGTGGTCAACTTCAACTACCAGTCTTCTCTCTACTTTGCTTCCATCTACCACTGTTCATTCTTCACGGGTCTACGAGATTACTTGCTTCTATAAGTACCTCCTAATAACCTCTTCTTCATACATAGTAACTATAAAATGTATAACGATGCATAGACGAGAGAGAAGAAGCACATGGTCCAAGGAAAAAAGCTATTAGCCGATGTAACTTCCTATAGAAATACGACATTAATATCTTTGGCCTTTTTAAGGCTTTTTGTATTGGTTCTACCAATGAAACATAACAGGATCACAGAACAACCACCAGTTTGAATTTCAATGAAATATACCTTAGTTGCTATTGTCCTTTCCCTTGCCTACCTTGACACAACGGTTTCTTGTTTCTCAACATCAAAGAATGAAACAGAACTCCTTCTAAGAGCAGCAAAGTCTAATGCCTTCCACCTACATCATTTAAAACTCGTCAATTACTAACATATATAACAGAAGTTTAAGCGACTAAATACCCAACTCAAAAATATTGTTTGTCTATTAAGACTAACCAGAGCTCCTCGGCTACAACAGCAAAGTCTGCAAGGTTTCTTTGAGCACATAAGGATCATAGGATGAACGATTCTCCATCAGTGTAACTATGACAGAAAAAGGCTTCATTGGATTTTATCCATAGCCTATGATGTCTTCATCATATAGAGATCAGATCATCCAATTCACAATATATTAGAAACCAAAATAAGATAATATTAAGAGGTAGTGGAAAACTGGAAAAAAAATGAGATAGATCCAGCTAAGTTTTTTTCTTTCTATAATGTCAATCATAACAGAAAACAACTCAACTGTTTGATGACTGTGCACAATAGCATTCATCATGCAGGTAAACTAAAATAACATGTCCACGAGGCTTGAACTTACAACCAAGTACTCTCAAAAGTACAAAATAAATAAAATACGAAATTATATATTTCCGCTAAGAAAAGTCCTAAAGATGACTAATGAGCTTAATTGGAGAGATAGCACAAGGAAAAGTATACATGAACTCTATCAGTGTAACTATGACAATAAAGCTTCATCGGAGTTTATCCATAGGTCATGCAACGACGGCATCTGAATTACTCTTTGGACCAATCAACAGAACCATTAATCCAGCATCATCCCAAACATGATCAAGCAAAATTTATTCACTAATTAAGAAAAATGTAAATTGAAAAAAAAGAAAAGAAAGAAAATAAATAAATAAATAAACTCACAAGGGTGTCGTTGAGAGTAGCAACGAGTATAAACTTGCCATTGGGGGAAAACTTGGTGAAGGACACAGCAGGGAGCTTATCATCAATTGTTTTCTCTTTATATGATTAGAAAAGAGCAAAAAGAAAAGATAAATCCTTCTATAATCATGGTCAAAAAACGTTATATTGTAATTGTCATATAGATTATGCCTATAGATTTTTTTTTTGATAACAGATGCCTATAGAATTTAGGAGTAAGGTGCTTTTGCCATCTTTCAAACTAGTCAACATAATGGGCAAAAACTACAAGATAGGTCACTCTCTAAGATCCACAAACAACAATAATAACAAAAAAATAAAAGAAAGGAAAGCAGTAAGAGAAAAAGGAAGAAAAGCTATACCTGCAGTTGCAGAATCAGTTCCCTGTTGATTAATTTCAGCCCACAATTCAGAAATTGAGGACAAGGGCTCCCACTCACTTCTTCCTTCAGACCACACATGTGTATTTTCCGATACATATCCATTTAAGAAATGCTCTGTCCATAACAACTAAATTTCGTAAATTGAGGTTTCAGCATGGAACAAATCAAAAACACACAAACCTTGGGGTCGGTGGTAGATGAACCCACATGAAAGATATAAAATTATAGAAAAAAATAAAAATAAAAAATAAAAATAAAAATAAAAATAAAAATAAAAATAAAAATAAAATATATATATATATATATACATATAAATGCATATATAAATATATAAAAGTGAAAAAGAAAGGGACAAGAAGAAGTGGGGGAAATGAAGGGGAAAAGGACTAAAAAAGGACCATCTGGAACATAGGAATAACCACGGGTCTAACCCTCCACCATACTTATAGCTTTTCTCCATTCCGTTCTAAGACACACCGTCCGCCAATCTATATCCCACTCCATTAAATCTTGTTTTACTACCTTCCCCCAAGTAAGTTTCGGCCGACCTCTGCCTCTTTTTGTGTTGAGCTCTTGGTAACAAACTTCTGTTCTTACGGGAGCATCCAGGGGCCTTCTCATCACGTGCCCAAACCACCTCAATCTATGTTCTCTCATCTTCTCGGCAACCGGTACTACTCCGACCTTTCGCCGAAAATATCTTCATTTCTTATCTTATCCATCTTTGTGTAACCACACATCCACCTTAACATCCTCATCTCTGCTACTCCCATCTTATGCTCATGTTGCCTATGTGCTGGCCAGCATTCCGCTCCATATAGCATTGCCGGTCTTACTGCCGTTTTATAGAATTTTCCTTTTAACTTAAGGGGGATTTTGCGGTCACACAAAAACCCAGATGCACTGCGCCATTTCATCCACCCTGCTCTGATTCTATGATTTACATCCTCATCAATCTCTCCACCTTTTTGTAAAATGGAGCCCAAGTATTTAAAAGCATCTTTTTTGGGTACCTCTTGACCAATTAAATGCACGGGCTCTTGGTCCTCATCTCGTACCAGAGAAAACTCACACTTCAGATACTCAGTCTTGCTTCGACTTAATGTGAATCCTTTGGATTCCAATGTGCTTCTCCACAATTCAAGTTTTCTATTAACACCCTCCTTGCTCTCATCAATAAGCACAATATCGTCTGCAAAAAGCATACACCATGGCACTTCCTCTTGAATATCTTTTGTTAGTTCATCCATAACTAAGGCAAAAAGATAAGGACTTAGAGCCGACCCTTGGTGTACACCAACCGTGATAGGAAAATAACTTGATGTTCCGTTACAAGCTTTTACACATGTAGTAGCCCCATCATACATATCCTGGATTGCCTTTACATACTTTGATGGAACCTTTTTCTTCTCCAGAACCCACCATAAAACTTTCCTTGGAACCCTATCGTATGCTTTCTCAAGGTCTATGAACACCATATGCAAGTCCTTCTTCTTTTCTCGGTATCTTTCCATAAGTTGTCGCATCAAGAAAATGGCTTCCATGGTACATCTTCCTGGCATAAATCCAAATTGATTCACAGAAACCTTGGTATCTCTCCTCAAGCGATGTTCAATAACCCTCTCCCACAACTTCATAGTATGGCTCATTAGCTTAATGCCTCTATAGTTTGAACAATTTTGTATATCTCCCTTGTTTTTGTAGATAGGCACAATCATACTTTTCCTCCAAGCATCAGGCATCTTATTTGTCTGGAGAATCTTATTAAAAAGACTGGTCAACCATTTTATTGCCACATCCCCTAGGCCTCTCCACACTTCAATAGGCACACCATCAGGCCCCAAGGCTTTATTAGTCTTCATCCTCTTTAAAGCCTCCTTAACTTCATGTGTATTAATTCTGCGTACAAATCTTCTATTCATATCATCATACGCGTCCTCCAAGTCCACCTCGCTTGTATCTCCATCCCCATTAAACAGCTTGTTAAAGTAGTTCAACCATCTTTCATTTACATCTTCATCTCTCATCAGAAGTTTTTGATTCTCATCCTTGATGCATCTAACTTGGGTGAGGTCTTTACTTTTCTTATCCCTTATCTTTGCAAGTTTGTAAATACCTCTTTCACCATCCTTGCTCCCAAGATTTTTATACAACTCGTCGAAAACCTTGCCCCTAGCTTCTCGCACTGCTTTCTTTGCATTTTTTCTCGCCAATCTAAACTTTTGCAAGTTCTCTTCACTGGGACTTTTATGCAAATATCTAAAGCACTCCTTCTTATGTTTAATTGCCTCTTGCACCTCTCCATTCCACCACCATGTTTCCTTTGCAAGAAATCCATTTCCTTTACTTTCTCCCAACACCCTCCTTCCCAAATCTTGAATAAACTTAGCCATCTCATTCCATATTGCATTTACTTCTCCATCAAACTCCCAAGGTCCATCGTGCAACATTCTTTCATTGAACTCTCTCTCTTTCCCTCCTTAAGCTTCCACCACCTTATCCTTGGGTTCTGAGCCCTCTTCTTCATTGTAAGTACTTTGTTGAACCGAACATCCAAGACTACCAGCTTATGTTGCGTAGCGACACACTCTCCAGGGTAGACCTCACAAAAATATACAAAAAAAATGAAAAATGAAAAATAAGGGCGATTAATCTCGAAGAGTAATGCAATAACTCACCGCGCAACTCTGAGAAGGCATAAGGACCGACCTGTTGTTGATTCTATCCGAGAACATACCATCCCACTTGAGTAACCTTTTCACCTGAATCATCATCACCAAGCTCGCCAGATTATAATCATAACAAATTTGAATAAGGATGATCCTATTCCGCCAACAAAAGTTGAAAATTTATAAAAGATAAAAAGAAAAAGATTTAGTATTCTTTAAATATTACAAAATTGAAAATATTGTAATCTTACCTGCATAGAGATTTTGCAAGCGAGAGAGTTGAGAATTGATTGAATCCTCTTCTCCTATCAAAAACCCTAGATTTTAGCTGATAAAATTACAAAAACCATTTAAGTTGAAAAAACAGGAAAAAATTGAGAGAGAGAAAGAAAGAGATAAGCACACAAATCGATAATGAGATCTTCATTCGGTGTTGATGCCGGAAATATGAGAGAAAGAGAAATAACAAGGCATGTAAGAATTAAAAATGAGTGAACGCTGAAATTTGAGAAATACATGAATTGGGCTTATTTGTTATGAGATTGTGGAATTCGTTAACAGATGGGCCGGGTTTATTTTGCCACATTCTTATTACTCTGTAGTAAAATTGGAAATTTCATAAAATTATGTCACATTATTTTAAATGTGGTTAAAAAATTGTGGTTAAATAACGTTTTTCTTGTAGTGTTAGTAGATTTGAATGTTATAGACCAAACTGATAGTATAAGTTTATACTATACGTTATAACATTTTCAGTTGTTTGGTATGACCATCGTATAGTATAAGCTTATACAGCAGAATCCCTTTATACATCAAAATGATGTATAACTTAATCAAGCCTAAGGGGATAGGATTAGGCCTGATAAGAGATTGATGTATTAATGTTGCTTAAAAGTACAATTCTCAAGAACTAATATATGATTTCAATATTAATATATTAAAATAATTTTTTTAATATATTAATTTTTAAAATATTAGAAGATATTATCTTATACAATACCATACCAAACGCAGGATAGTATTAAAAATTAATCAGATCTTATACTATCTGGTCTTATCTTATACTATGTACCAAATATGCCCTAAAGAACTTAGCGGAGACGTGTGCAACACAATATGCAAAGTTAAGAGATTATTATGTTGGAATAAGGAATTCCAATGGTATCAAATACTATCAGGTCTTAAGCTTATTTCAGCGAATGTATGTGACAGCAGTTGATGATTATTTCTTAAATGGCCCTAGGAAGGGAGTAAACCTACAGTACTTGTGACAGCAATTGATGGTTATTTCTTAAAGGGGCCCTAGGAAGGGAGTAAACCTACAGTATCTTTACAATAAAAGGGGGCTTAAAAAAAATTGTGTTAAAGTGAAAAAAAAAATTATTTTTAAGTAAAAGGGAGTACATAACTCAATACTCCCAAAGTATACAAGAAATTTCCCTAAGAAGGGTAATTGCTGTGTGCGGTTGGGAAGGATGAAAATAGGAACATGTACCAATAGCATTTGCTATTGTTGAAATTGAGTGCAAAGACATTCAATTTAGGTGCTAATGGAGGCGTTAATATCAAATTTAGGTCCGATACATGAACATGGTTGGACTTTTATGAGCTATCAACAAAAGGTACATCACATTATTTCATATTAATCTTAGGGAAAATATTTTCACATGTTGCATGAGAATTCAACTCTCATGTTAGTGACCTTTCGATTTGCGTGTAAATTTTTTCTTTTCTTTTTCTTTTTTTAACAAATATGGGACCCACCACTAGTTGAGTTACAACATGAAAAGGGAGTACATAACTCAATACTCCCAAAGCATACAAGAAATTTCCCTAAGAAGGTAATTGCTGTGTGCGGTTGGGAAGGATGAAAATAGGAACATGCTATAATCACATTATATCATATTAATCTTATTGGAATTTTGCTTGCAG
Source organism: Gastrolobium villosum (assembly GCA_032173675.1). Taxonomy (NCBI): domain Eukaryota; kingdom Viridiplantae; phylum Streptophyta; class Magnoliopsida; order Fabales; family Fabaceae; genus Gastrolobium; species Gastrolobium villosum. The sequence goes on from JAVKPL010004168.1 coordinate 188,686, forward strand.
GGCTTGGCATATACGAAGTGATACGTGCTATAATCACAGGTTTTGGTTAAGATACTTGTATTCGATTTTCAAACTGAAGAGATGTTTCTTAAATATGACGTACGGAATCAGTGAAGGCAAACACACAGGATAAATTCGGTTTTTACATGGAAATCAAGAAATTGGAAGGATCATATGGCTGATTGTGAGGTAGAATCCAAGCGTGCGGTTTAGGCATGTATTCAGTATAATACCCAAGTCAAACATGCTACACACACCAATTAAGCACGTGCATTGATGGTGGATTCAATCAATGGCGTACGACGAGGACCAACTGGTAGATGACACCCTACCTAATTTCTGAAATTCTACACTTTCAACCTTGTTAAAGTTGTCCCTAATTTTTCACCTGTACATAATTATTAGACATGAAGTTAAGGAGGCTTTAAAGAGGATGAAGACTAATAAAGTCTTGGGGCCTGATGATGTCCCTATTGAAGTGTGGAGAGGCCTAGGGGATGTGGCAATAAAATGGTTGACCAGTCTTTTTAATAAGATTCTCCCGACAAATAAGATGTCTGATGCTTGGAGGAAAAGTATGATTGTGCCTATCTACAAAAATAAGGGAGATATACAGAATTGTTCAAACTATAGAGGCATTAAGCTAATGAGTCATACTATGAAGTTATGAGAGAGGGTTATTGAACATCGCTTGAGAAGAGATACCAAGGTTACTGTAAATCAATTTGGATTTATGCCAGGAAGATGTACCATGGAAGCAATTTTCTTGATGCGACAACTTATGGAAAGATACCGAGAAAAGAAGAAGGACTTGCATATGGTGTTCATAGACCTTGAGAAAGCATACGATAGGGTTCCAAGGAAAGTTTTATGGTGGGTTCTGGAGAAGAAAAATGTTCCATCAAAGTATGTAAAGGCAATCCAGGATATGTATGATGGGGCTACCACATGTGTAAAAGCTTGTAACGGAACATCAAGTTATTTTCCTATCACGGTTGGTGTACACCAAGGGTCGGCTCTAAGTCCTTATCTTTTTGCCTTAGTTATGGATGAACTAACAAAAGATATTCAAGAGGAAGTGCCATGGTGTATGCTTTTTGCAGACGATATTGTGCTTATTGATGAGAGCAAGGAGGGTGTTAATAGAAAACTTGAATTGTGGAGAAGCACATTGGAATCCAAAGGATTCACATTAAGTCGAAGCAAGACTGAGTATCTAAAGTGTGAGTTTTCTCTGGTACGAGATGGGGACCAAGAGCCCGTGCATTTAATTGGTCAAGAGGTACCCAAAAAAGGTGTTTTTAAATACTTGGGCTCCATTTTACAAAAAGGTGGAGAGATTGATGAGGATGTAAATCATAGAATCAGAGCAGGGTGGATGAAATGGCGCAGTGCATCTGGGTTTTTGTGTGACCGCAAAATCCCCCTTAAGTTAAAAGGAAAATTCTATAAAACGGCAGTAAGACCGGCAATGCTATATGGAGCGGAATGCTGGCCAGCACATAGGCAACATGAGCATAAGATGGGAGTAGCAGAGATGAGGATGTTAAGGTGGATGTGTGGTTACACAAAGATGGATAAGATAAGAAATGAAGATATTCGACGAAAGGTCGGAGTAGTACCGGTTGCCGAGAAGATGAGAGAACATAGATTGAGATGGTTTGGGCACGTGATGAGAAGGCCCTTGGATGCTCCTGTAAGAACAGAAGTTTGTTACCAAGAGCTCAACACAAAAAGAGGCAGAGGTCGGCCGAAACTTACTTGGGGGAAGGTAGTAAAACAAGATTTAATTGAGTGAGATATAGATTGGCGGACGGTGTGTCTTAGAACGGAATGGAGAAAAGCTATAAGTATGGTGGAGGGTTAGACCCGTGGTTATTCCTATATTCCAGATGATCCCTTTTTAGTCCTTTTCCCCTTCATTTCCCCCACTTTTTCTTGTCCCTTTCCCTTTCTTTTTTATTTATTTATATATACATACACATATATATATATATTTATTATTATTTTTATTTTTATTTTATTTTTTCTACAATTTTATATCTTTCATGTGGGTTCATCTACCACCGACCCCAATTAATTTGGGATAAAGGTGATGTTGATGTTGACATAATTATTAGACAAGTTCAATATCTAATAACCAAAGTCTGTAGGAAGTATACATGACACTGACATTATTGTTGAAGAACTCTAAAAACAATATTGTGTAGTGTGAAGAAAGTGATTACTCATGCATAAGTTGACATTTAGAGATGAAGTCACTTGAGTAATGGCTTAGAACAGTCAAATATTGATAATAATGATGTTCATGTCTTTTAACATTTATCATCTCTTAATGCCTTGCTAAAGTACTAACTGGCAAAAAGGCCTCAACCAGAAGTAAATGTAGGTTTTTCCAGCCAATTGGCTTCATTCACTTGATCATTTGATTTTTAATATGGTTGGCAGGAATAGAAATAGAATAAATTTGAGAAAAAGATGAGGGGAACCATGAATGAACAAATGATAATAAAATCTTTGGTGACTCAAACTTCTGAGGATAATAAATGTTCACACATCACAGAATTGAATGCAACCTAATCTAATAGTTAAATAAGCACGGTTGAAATGTAAGGCTGCATAAGCAATTTACCTATTAAGACAACAAGAAAGAAATCAAAGACAACTTCAATGAAAGAAATCATGCAAAATATAAACATTATTGAACCCGTTCAGAGGACATTTGCACCAGCCCTCAGAAAAACAGTACCTGTCATTCAAACGCATCCTTCATTTAGGAGTTTTTTTGTATATACAAGTAGTGAGAGTATAGAGTACAGAAATCGTCTTTCGTTTGTCTGAAAGGAAAAAGACAGCAACCTAATTCATTGGGCGCAGATCAGCAGAGAAATTACATGGGTCAAGAAAGAATTATAACATAAGCACAAGAGCACAATGCAAAATTAGCCCAAAACACAACTTTCTTGGCATAATTGTCCATTGATTTATTGGCATACACCTCACCAGCCTTAATTAAAAAGGGCTTACAGTTACGGTGGGCATTGATTTATTGGCATATGGCAGTTGATTGGGGGGGAGGCTTATGCTCGCTTCCATAAAGCACAGTTCTTCCTGACTATTCTAGAATATAGTGCTGGATTATGTTTCTTATACATTTCAACTCGGTAGAAAATCTCTCAAATATGCAGCCTAGCTATTAATAAAGTTCTCCATGCGCATAAATGGTAATTCTTTGTAGTTCCTGCGTGTCTTTTCTTTACTAGAATCAAAAGCAACCCCTAAAAAGGGAATATCAACATATAAATATAAAATTAACCACAATAACCTTAGAGCCTCAAAACAATACAATATAAAACAAAATCACTCCCCATTAAACCACAATTAGCGAGGGTAGGAACGAGAGCAATTCTTACCAGGCTTCCCTTTGAATATTGGCAAAGAGCAAAGAAGCTATTTTCTGAATCTGAACCCTTGACCTTTGATCACAAAGAAGCAATTTTACCACTACTTCATGCTTGCCCTCTATCAAGACAATACAATATATAAAGAAAAAATTGAGATACCTAAGTAACACTTTGCAACTAAGCTATTTCCTAGCAAATTTCATTATGCCACTGTTTGACAGACTAGAAATAGAAATAGATCCCCTACCAAAAAAAAAAAAAAAAACGAAATAGAAATAGATCTAGTGCGGCTTCCATGGAGAAGTTCCTTGCTAGCATTCTTCAGAATTGGCTAAAAAATCCTCAGAATTGGATGCAACATGAATGAAGCTAATAAAGAACAGTAAACAACGGAGAAATCTAAAACATTTATTAAACCAACGTTGCTAATTTGATTCTCAAGATAGTACTTAAGGTCTATCGGTATCTTAATATCTAGCACATACATAGGATCCTCTGATCTCTCGTAAGCCTGATTATCTTACACATGTTAGTCTAGGGAAATTCTAAACAAATGCCTAAAAAGCTACCAAAAAAGGAGGGAGCAATGTGATAACTAACCTTGGAAAGTGAAAACATGAAATTCCATATAGTAAATTTTGAATTAATCAAACACTACATCTGACAGCGAAACAATCTCATAATCCAGAGTCAGTATTCACAATAAATACAGAGAGGATACCGTTAGGTCTACTTTTTCCCTTTTCCAGGCTGCTAATAGGACTTCAATAATTTGAAGAATCTCTGAATTTATTCAGTGTCTCAACTTCATATAAGCATAAACATTACGCCATTATCAGCCATTAAACCCTAATCATGACATTTTGGAGTAGAATCACATAGATTACAAGACTTTCAGACCAGTAATAACAAGGATCAACAAGTGAGAAACTTTCCAACGACAGAAACCCATCAAGCTGGCGCTGAACCAGTTTAAGTATGACCGTATGAGATACAAGAGTTCATGCTATAAGAAACTAAAAATGTACGTATTAAATCATCATTTACAAAATGGTCAATCAATCATCAAGAGTAATAGAAACTGATTATAACTAGAGTGGTCATCCGTCATCATTATCCTCATCATAACTAAACATAAATGTGAAACAGATTAACTGAACAAATGAAGATATAATGGAAGATCATCTTTCATTTAGTGTTCATTTTAATAAAAGATTAATGGAAGATCATCTTCATTTAGTGTTCATTTTAATAAAAGATTAATGGAAGATACTTAATTCAACCTTCAAATAGTCCAATCTTTCATATCACTTTCAATCATTAAAATGCAGAAAAATACAAAGATTTTAGTCTTGATGCATCATGGCAAAAAAAAACCCTTAAAACCAAAGGCAGGCAATCAAAATATCATAAGAAATTTGACCCAAATCAAACAGCCTAGTATCACACATGAATTATGAAAATGTATGAGTACTCTCCTAAAGGTTTGATTACCAATTAAGCACAGCAAAAAATTCACATCACAGGAAAAAATTTGAAGAATAATCCAATCAAATATTTCTTGACTTAAGAGTCCTTACACAGTTACACCAATAATCCAGTCACAATTAAAAAATTATAATAATGAGTTCTCACAGTATGATTAAGACTGAGCCATCACAATAAAGATTAAAAACCAAGTATAAAATAGGAATACAGGGATCATGCACCATTTAGACATTTAGTCAAACACATAATATACTTCATTCTCAAATCCCAGAGGAAGATAACAAAAGTAACAACCTTTAATTGGAACCTAGTCAACCAAATTTATATACCCATTCTAATCTCTCAACTAAACAGATAGATTATATCAAATTCAACTTAAAAGATAATCCAAAACCAAAAAAGTGAGCAGAAAAATATATTTCATTGGGTTCCGCTCATTTTGCTAGAAAACTCAACTTGAGCACATATCATTCTCCTCTCTAACTTGTTATGTTATCAATTGTACTAATTTTAAGCAACAAAATTACAGACCAAGTGAAAGTTAAAAGGTTCCTATACAATGCATCTAAATTCAATCATGCAGTCCAACTTGTAGTATAAATGATTTATTCCATATCAAGCTTTTGTCAATGCAATCAATTTTCTTTCAATCATTTTATCAGGCAATATGCAGTCAGTAGCCCTGTCTGTGACTCTAGAAAATAGCATTAAAAACTTTGAACCTAGTCAGTTCATAAACAGATACCCAATTTCAAAATCAAAAAAGCAAGACAAAATAATCAGAATTACAAAATGGCTGATATAACTACAAATGAAACGTCAAAGTACACAAAAATCAAAACCCACACTAGAGTTAAGTCCAAGCAGACACCTTGATACATACCCATGAAAAGTGCTTTGTAGACAAAGAGATGTGTCGATGTTGAGGTGCTTTCCTTTCACGCAAAAGGCAGTAGTCATTATTCTGCTTGAGTAAACATTCTTCTCATGTTCAGATTATTTTAACAGTGATTTGATCAACACTTCAAATTCATAAGTTCAAGTGTATATATTCATGTCTAAATCCACTAACAGATTACAAGAGAAAAATATATTAGCATACAAAAACCAACGATGGCCCCCTAAACATTATGCAATCGATGAGCAATGTCAAAGAGTTCTCAAGGCCTAGTTCACAAGATCAGTCAGGGTGAGAGTAATTGCAATCAAAATATCAAATATACAAATCCAGTGAGAAAAATCATATCAAGGGGGAAGTTTAGCATTTTCAGCTGGGTGAATTACATATCAAAGTTACTTAAAAGACCCAACAAATCTACACCCAAATGTGCTATTCTTGAGTCAATTACAAAAGAGAGAACTAAAAATCAAACTAACGCTGAATGTTAAGCATGTCCTTAGCCTCACTCTGTTCCTCCAAGAGACCCTCACTAACATACTTATTCAACAGCTCCTTCTTCTTCTTCTCAAGCACCATCCTCTCAATCTCCTTCTCATCAGGCAGTGGCACGTGCACAACAAACTCCTTCTCCTTCTCCTCCAACCTCTCCCTCATCTCCCTCTCCCTCCTCTCCTCATCCACCACATCCTCCTCCTCCTCACGAAGCAGCTCCCTCACTGCCGCAGTCACCTCCACAACCTCCCCACTCTTCACACCCTTCCTCGCCTCCTTCCTTATCTCCTCCAACCGCCGCCACTCCTCCGCCGTCTCATGACGCATCTTCTTCTCGGCAGGGCCCTCCACGCGCTCAAGTACACCATCCTCCTCATCCCTGTAGCCATAATAACTTGCATCAATCCGCTTATAAATGTCGTAGCGGGTTCGCCGCTTCCGAAGCTCCGGCGGCTTCTCGAAAAGCTCCCGGACTCCTGGGAGCTTCTTCGCGGCGCCGAAGTAGCGGTAACCGGGGCCACGGCCACCGGGGTTGGGGACATCCACGATGTTGCCGTCGAGGTCGGTCATCTTGGCGGAGTGTCTGGCATATTTGGGGCCGCCGAGTTCGTCGATTCGGCGCTCCCAATGGGATTTCTCGCGGACGAGTTTGTTGATCTCGTCGTTGAGGTCGCGGAGGCGGTGCTCGCCGAGTCCCTCGTTTTGGATCTCGGTGACCTTGCGGCCGATCTCGCGCATGATCTGCTGGTGCCACTTGTCAGCATCTGATAGGTCGCGGCACTCGGAGGCCAAGAAGGGCCTTCGTTCCTTCGGTTTCTTCTTCTCCTCCGCCTTCAGAGTGATGAACCTGTTCAGCATAGACTGTGCTTTCTCTTCGTTACGCGCCATCTTTTTCTTCTTCTTCCTTAGCCCCTCTGTTCCAGCTTCACTACTTTCCCTTCAGGTTGTGAGTGAAAAACAATGAAAACCCTAGCCTCAATCGGGTAGAGAGAAGAAGAGCAGGAAATAAAAACTAAAAGGAGTGCACACGATTAGAATTTTAAAAGGTTTTTGTAAAATTTTATTGATTTTAAATCATGGAAATGATATTATAACCACCAATTAACGTTACTATCAAATATTACTACCAATTAATTTCACTGTTAGATCGGTTATATTGATGCAATGGTTTTATTTATTTCTATCTTTGTATGGTTATAATTCACCATATTTAATACTTTATATTTATTTACGCATTTGTATGTGTTACGGATATGGAGCAGACATCCCAACTACCGCCGAGAAGATCTCACTAAGAGATTCTTAAGCATCTCAACAGCTTGAAACAGTCACTGATACAGGGCGCAAAAGGCGGATGGGATCTCAACAAGAGGGCGGTTATATCCGACTAAAATGGGGGAGTTCAGGGGGCCAAAACCTAGGAAGATAATACTATAAATAAGAGCTCAAACATCTCATGTACTCACTTTCGAATGATTAGCTAATCTCACTCACATTGAGCACACACCACTCCTTGGTTGTAAAACCTATTGCTTGTGCGCAGTGATTGGGACCTCGGCTTTAAGCCTAGTATTCAATTGATATACATTACCTCTGAGCGCATACCATACGGTATAGCAATACGGTCTATCTTGGACCTAACATTGGCGCCGTCTGTGGGGATCGGTAAAATTCAACTCCCATACCATAATGACGAACACTTGTTCCACGTCTAGCAACGCTCAGACATCGTCGCACCAGTCTGCATTGGAGCAGATCCAGGCTACCGCCACACCCGTTTTGGTGGACGTTCAGGTCGAAGGGGTCGGACTACAGGGGCCGACTCCCAGACCCCTAATCGGAAACACAGCGGCTGCAACCCGCCCACCTGCACTCAATGAGCCACCAAATCTCACCACGATGGCCATGGGGGCAATCCTTCAACGGATGCAGGAGATGGAAAATAGATTCCTAACTCAGCAACGATTGGACGTGGAGAGGATGACGACACTTGAAACCGAATTGAGAAATCGGAACCCCCATAGCGGAACTGGAGGAGATGCGCAAGTCCAGAATGGAGGTAACTTGCATCAAAACGCTGAAGGCCGACCTGGAGGGAATGGTAATGCCGGCAATGGTGGGACACAACGCCATACCGCAGCTCCAGCCGATGGAAATGCCCAGGACAATTTTAACCATCACCTCGGCAACCAACAAGGTGGAGGCCAGAACAACTTCCATGATGAAAATTACCTGAATGATGATGAGGCTAATGATAGCCCATTCACGGAGAGGCTCATGAACTTGGCCATTCCGCCAAAATTCAAGAGCACTAGAATACCCCCATACGATGGGAGTCAGGACCCGGAAGCCCACTTGGAGGCCTTCAAGACCGAAATGTTGTTTAATGGGATCACTGGACCCATTAAGGCCAGAATCTTCGCAACGACATTGACAGGACAGGAAATGACCTGGATAACCAGGCTTCCCAGGAATTCGATCGACTCGTTCGAGGACTTGGCCCGAACTTTCCGACTTAACTTCGCAACAAGCAAAGTGCATCCAATGCCGGCATATACTCTGGGAAGAATTCGCCAGAAGGAGAACGAATCGTTGAGAAAATACCTCGACCGATTCAAAGATGCCGCTCTCAAGGTCCGAGGCCTAACGGAAGCAGTGCACCTCCACTTAATCATTTCATGATTAGATGGTGACTCTCCTCTTGCGAGATCAATTTATAAAAACCCGGTCAATGATCTTGAGGAATTCCGACGGAGGTCGGATAAATACATCGACGTTGAAGACATGCAAAAGGTTTACGTCGAATCTAGAGGACGAAGCCCGTCACAAAGGAGTCCGAGTAAGAAAAATGGTAGAGATCGGGATCAGAAGGGACCTAAAAGAGGAAAGGATGCTCGTGAGAAGAGGGCGGAAGATCGCTCCCCAAGGAGAAAATTTGAAGATTACACGCCTCTGAACACGTCCAGGTCCAGAATCTGGAAGGAGGTAGCTCAAACAGAAATGCGAAATGTCGAGAGACCTCGTCCCCTCAAGGCAAAGAGTGGGCTGGACAGAAGTAAATACTGTGCATTCCACGACCAAAACGAGCATCTTACGGATGATTGTTGGGACCTTCGAAATGCAATTGAAAAACACGTCAGAGAAGGGAAGTTGAAGCATTACATAATCCGAACCCAGGGGAAGAAAAATAACAATCGAAGACAAAAAAGCCGCAGCAGAAGTCGAAGTCCGAGGAGAGAAGATAGAAAGGATCAAAGACAAGACCGCACTGCCAAGGGCAAAGAGGTCGACGATAGAGGTGAGACTTTCCCTGAAGCTGAATTTGAATGCAATGTGATTAGTGGAGCTATGGGTGGAGGAGGAGACTCGGCAAACGCCCGGAGAAAATACTTGAAGGAGGTCATGTCCATCAGGGACCGACCGACCTTCAAAGCGAAGGACAACCATCCGGCCCCCCTATTGTTTTTCACCCAAGAAGAATTGGCAAGGGTTGTACCAGGACACACTGATGGATTGGTGATCACTGGTGTATTAGTCAATTGCCGGGTTAGGAGAATTTTTATTGATCACGGAAGCTCGGCGGATATAATTCTCTGGGATGCATTCTAGAGAATGAATTTGGATGAGAAGGACCTGAAACCATGCGTTACTGAGTTACTGGGGTTTAATGGAGCACCGTCCCCCCAAAGGGCTATATTGACCTGAAACTGACTCTAGGTACGAAGGATTCGTTCCGTACTGGAAGGGTTCGTTTCGTTGTAGTGGATACTTCCTCTTCCTACAACGTGATCATTGGTCGTCCTACGATTCACAAGTGGGACATGCTGATATCCACTAAGCATCAATGCTTGAAGATGCCAGGACCAAATAATGAGGTCGTCACAATAAGAGGAGACCAAAAAGAATCAAGGGAATGCTATTATGAGACCTTACGAGTCCATCATGGCGATCCAGCATCTCCCCCTCGAATTAAAAATTGAGGAACGAAGGACCAGTCCCTGAGGGCAGCTGGAAGGGAGGTGAATTTGATTGAACTTGACATGAGGGAAGAGCTACAGGCGCCGCGGCCAGAACCTGAAGGTGAGTTAGATGAAGTCGAGATCCGAGGGGATGGAGGAGGACACACCAAGGTCGGAAAGTCTATAGGGGATGAGTTTCAAAAGGAACTCGTTTCTTTCCTAAAGAAAAATTCCGATGTATTTGCATGGAAGGCTTCGGAGATTCCAGGAATAGACTCAGCGTTTTGCTGCCATAAGCTTTCCATGTATCCGGGATCACGGCCAGTATCCCAAAAGAAGAGGAAGATAGAGTCGGACCGGCGACAAGCTCTAAGCGAGCATGTGGACGAGCTTCTAGAGGCCGGATTTATCAGGGAGATACAGTACACCACATGGCTGTCTAATGTGGTAATGGTTAAAAAACCAAGTGGAAATTGGAGAATCTGCGTTGATTACACTGATTTAAACAAGGTCTGCCCGAAGGACTCATACCCAATGCCCAGCATTGACCAGCTAGTTGACAATTCGTCTGGATTCCAGCTACTTTCATTTATGGATGCGTACTCGGGGTACAATCAGATCCCTTTACACCCAGATGATCATGAAAAGACAGCCTTTATCTCAGAAAAAAGGGAATTTTTGTTACAACGTCATGCCTTTTGGCCTCAAGAATGCGGGGGCGACTTATCAAAGGATGATGAACCGAGTCTTCCAGGCACAGATTGGAAGAAATTTGGAAGTCTACATTGACGACATGATCGTCAAATTGGTAAGCATTTCGGCACACATTGCCGACCTCGGTGAGACCTTTGAGCAATTAAGAGCTCGCAAGATCAGGCTGAACCCAGCCAAATGCGCCTTTGGGGTACCAGCTGGAAAATTCCTGGGTTTTATGCTTACCAACCGAGGGATAGAAGTAAACCCTGACAAATGCAGGGCTGTACTCGAAATGAAACAGCCGGAGAGCAAGAGAGAGGTCCAACAGCTCACAGGTCGCCTTGCTGCCTTGACTAGATTCCTGCCCAAGTCAGCCGAGAAGGCTTTGCCTTTCTTCAAACTCCTCAAGAAGGAAGCAGATTTTGGCTGGGGGAAGAATGCAAGAAGGCATTTGAGAATATCAAGAGTTGCTTAGCCACCCCTCCTGTGTTGACAAAACCAGAACCCGGAGAAACGTTGATTTTGTACCTGTCTGTAGGTGAAGAGGCCATCAGCGCCGCTCTGGTCCGGGAAACTGACAAATTACAGCAGCCGATATATTTTATAGGACAGACATTGCAAGGACCAGAACTTCGCTATCAGAAGTTGGAGAAAGTTGCATTTGCTTTGCTTACAACAGCAAGAAGACTCCGACCTTATTTCCAAAGTCACCAAATTATAGTACGAACAAACCAACCCATCAGGCATGTACTCCACAAGCCGGACCTAGCGGGGAGAATGATCAATTGGGCCGTCGAACTTTCCGAATTCGACATAATGTACGAACCTCGACAAGCAATTAAATCACAGGCATTGGCCGATTTCATCCTAGAACTAACCCCGACCAATGAACAAGAAGAAGCGGATAAAGACCTCTGGACAGTATATGTTGACGGATCCTCGAACTCTAAGGGCAGCGGAGCAGGGGTGATCATTGAGAGCCCGGAAGGAGTATCCATTGAGCACTCACTTCACTTAGCATTTCCGACCTCGAACAACCAAGCTGAATATGAGGCGTTCATTGCAGGGATTATGCAAGTGAAAGAGCACGGAGCGAAGAGAATAAAAGTCATGAGTGATTCACAGGTGGTTACTTCCCAAGTCGAAGGAAAATACCAAGCTAAGGGCCCCCTGATGATGAAGTACCTTCAAAGAGTCAAGGAGTTGCTGGCCGAGTTCGACGAGGTTATGATCCAATACATACCTCGAAATGAGAACAGTAGGGCCGACATCCTATCTAAACTTGCGAGCTCGAAGGGTTCTGGCAACCATCGCACTGTGATTCAACAGAGCATTTTAGAGCCGACATGCGTCATGATGATAACTGACGCGGAGGATTGGAGGAGGCCAATTGTGGCCTACCTAGAAAAAGGAATCGTGCCAGAGGACACGCAAGAGGCAAGAAAGCTCGTGAGGAACTCGGCCTGTTTTACTATAGTAGAAGGGCAACTCTACAAAAAGGGTTTCTACACGCCCATGCTGAAGTGCTTGGACAAGAATGAGGTCGAATATGTATTGGCGGAGATCCATGAGGGCATAAATGGGCATCACATGGGAGGAAAAGCTTTGGCTAAAAAGGCACTAAGGGCAGGATATTACTGGCCAACTATGGGGGCAGACGCTAAGGAACATGTTAAAAGGTGTGAGCAATGTCAGAAGCATGCACTAATTATTCATGCACCCCCTGAAGAGTTGCAAGCTATCACGGCACCATGGCCGTTCTTCAAATGGGGAATGGATCTGTTGGGGCCTTTTACCGCGGCTGAAGGGCAACTCAAATGGTTGATAGTTGCTGTTGATTACTTCACCAAGTGGATCGAGGCTGAGCCCCTCGCCACCATTACCTCAGCAAAGATACGGAGGTTCTTTGAAAGAAACTTGATAAGCCGATTTGGACTTCCTGCGGAGATCATTACCGATAACGGAACACAGTTTACTGATAAAAAGTTCCATGAGCTCATGACTGATTTCAAGATCAAGCACCGATTTGCCTCAGTAGAACATCCCTAGACTAATGGACAGGCCGAGTCTGCCAACAAGGTGATCATCAATGGGCTCAAGAAAAGGCTTATTGAGGCCAAAGGAAATTGGGTGCAACAACTACATCTCGTCTTGTGGGGATACAGAACAAGCATTCAATCTGCTACAGAAGAAACTCCTTTCAGGTTGACATATGGATGTGAAGCCATGATTCCGGTTGAAATCGGTGAACCATCCTGGAGGAGGGTGCAAAGATTACAAGGCACAAAAGGAGAAAATGAGGAAGCACTCGTTGTAGAACTTGACTTATTGGAAGAATGCAGGGAGAATGCCAGATATAAAAACATGATGGCAAAGCGCTTAGTGACTGCTAGATTCAATAAGAATGTAAGACCTCGGTCGTTTTAGTGTGGCGATCTAGTCCTAAGAAGAGCAGTCATCGGCAACAAAAATGCCAAAGATGGAAAGCTTGCTGCAAACTGGGAAGGCCCCTATAAGATTAAGGATAATCTCCGGAAGGGAGCCTATACTTTGGAAACATTATCCAAGAAGCCAGTAAAAAGGACTTGGAACACTGATAAGCTAAAGGTCTACTATAGTTAGGCTGAAAGCGCAGTTAATGGCTAGATTTACTTCTACGCAAATAAGACGAGTTCTTAAGCTCAGTCAATAGGTAGATTTATTTCGATGCAAATAAACGAGTTACGAAGCTCAGACTTGTAAAAAGATTTCATTTGAAATGCAAATAAATGAGCAGTTAGATAAATTCTGTTGTCAATGACTTCTATTTAAGATTCCGACGCGTCACAATCAAATAAAGGAGTGAAAATTTTTGTTGACGAACAAAAAAATACACATTCTAGATCGGCCAACAAAAATCCTCGCGATTCGCAAGTCGAATAAGACGGGATTAAAATTGTAAAATAATCGACAATCTCGGAAGAATAAAATTGAAATTTGTAAGTTTTAAACCGACCTAACGCGGCAATTTTGTTCACATAAAACAAAGGTTCCAAAAGCTTATTACAAGACAAGGTCGGTATTCCAACCCCTTCATTCTGTTGCTGGAAGACTGAAGACCTAGCAAGTTCCGATTTCAGTCTCTTCCTCATTTGAGTCGGAACCTGGTGTCCCAGGAATTATAGCGCCATCCCTCACATCATAGGAAACTTCCATTCCATCAATAATAATCCCAGGGTTCAGAACCCGGGCTTGAGCAATAGTATTGTCAAAATCTTGGACGGCTGCGTTTACAACCACGGCTTTAGCCTCTTCAAAATCCACCTTGGTCTGGTCAAGGTGGGATTGCAATTCCTGAAGCTGGGCATCCTTGTCCGCCATCGATTTGGAAAAGATTTCCTTCTCGGCACTCAAGTCATTGGCTTTTGTGGTGGCTGACTCCAAATCCTTCTTCATTGTATCCAATTCTGAAGATAATTCTTCAACCTTGAACTCTAAATCTGATTTTGACTTGCCCAGCTCTGCTACCTTGGCAGAGAGAGATGATTTGGCAGCGGTGGCTAGGTCCAGGTTTTGAAGAAGGTCTTGAAAGATTTGGATTAAGGAAGTGGTCTTTAGAGAGTCCTCCTCCATCCGTGACAGCATGGCCCTCACAGTAGAGGTCAAGCCTGAGTCAATGAAGAGACTTAGAGGAGGCTTCAAGGCGGCCCTGAGTCGGTCAGAAACCCCCAACCTCCACAACTCTCCAGGTTCTAGGTTGATCAGATTATTCTGAGGAGCGGTGGGGGGAGCTGGACACGGGGAAGACGGAGGGACTTGAGCATCAGTTGTCGCCACCTCAGCACTTGATGAGCTGTTGCCAAGAATGATATCTATCCGTCTTCTTTTGGGAGCCTCGGGCTCAAGAGGAGCAACGTCTTTTGATTTCCCCTTTGCAGACTTCTTCGGAAGAAACTTCTTGTATTCGGCGGAAGTCATGCTAACTGCAAACGAGGGTCAAAAGTAGCTGAATCAAGATACTACAAATAAGCTAAGGCAAGTAAAAATTATATAAACTTGAAGCACATACCGAGCTCATGAATGGCATCGTCCCCAAATTTATCTACTATCCGACTTAAATCAATGATGCCATAATCATCGACATATTCAATTAGAACTCGCACCGCCAACCTTTCTGAGTTGGAAAGAGCGGTCAAAGGGGTGGCATAATCTTTTGGACGCCTTCGATAATGTTTCCGCGTCCAATACAACTCGAACTGACATGAAATATTTTCGTCGTCTAACAACTCCTTGCCAAACCACGGAAGAGAGTCGGGACGAGAGGCCACTTTGAAGTAGGCATTTTTGAAGCCTTTGAAGGATTGGGAGTAGGGAATGAAGATACCCCTACCAAGAGTACCTCGAAGGGTAACCCACCCCTTTCTTTCTCTTGCCTCGGCACCAGTCCGAGCTGTATATATATAACACACCTCATAAACTTAAATGTGTGTTTTTGTATGATATTGTGAATTTAAAATGGAAGGATTAGTGAAAATCCAAGAACTAAGGCCAAAATGGGAAAAATGGTAAATTTCCAAACACGTATCCCTAGGCATAAAAATTGATTAGGAGACTTCATATGACAAAAATAATGCCGGAAACGGACTCAGGGCGAAAAATTGAGTGAATAGGCAAATTTGTGAAAAATCGATGAATAGTGATTTTCTGGTGTAAAATACTGCGGTATAAATATACCGATAAGTGTTAAATTTTTATCAATATTTTTAGGAAATAAAAATATGTCATGAACCAGAAAAATAAGTAGATTAGGAATCTGTGGTCGGAATTGTTGATTGGATTAAAGTTAAATCGCGTGTGGGACCCGCGTGACCCAAAATCCACTTAAGTCCCTCAGCCACCTCACGCCCTCTCTCTCCTCTTTCTCTTCTTCTTCCCGTAGCTTCCTTTCCTTCCTCCATGAAAACCCCTATTCTCCCCTCCTTCACAATTTGTTGATTTCTCAACCAAATCCTTTGGTTTTTGTGTTGAAATTCATTGGAAAACACATTCTAAAGCCATTGGTGATACTCTCAAGCCTTGAAATCACCTCTTTGGGGCGCTATTGGCCAAGGGCAGATTCGAATTTATTGGGGAAATTGGTGTTCTTGGAGGCATTGGATCTCTCATTGCTTTGATAAGCCTTGGAGGAGTGTCAAGCTTTGATTGTGAGTATATTTGTAGTATTTTTACGGTTGATTTCGTAGATCCAAAAATATGAACTCTAAGTCTTTAATCTTAGATGTGTGATGATAGGGAGCTCAAATGGAAAAATGGTATTAGATGAAAATGTCTTAGAATGACGTGTGTCAGCTAGAAATGCCATGAAAAATTTAGGTGAAAAAATGGGATTTATAACTTAGAAAAAAAGGGTGAATTGTCATGAATTTGAGATGTTGAGTAATGTGGTAAGATGTTGATCATGGTGTTGATCATTGTAGGGTGCCTCACACGGACGTGATTGTGGAAGATTGACTTAGAGCGTACGTGTGGAACCTGACTCTCGGTGTTGAGGTAAACCCTTGGAACTGGGGTTTAATCCCTTGTGTGCTCCACCACACCTAGTGGAAGGTTGTGGTTGGATTTTGTGTTTATAACATTGTGTGATTATGTGTTTTCATGCATTATTGCTTGTTATGGGTGAAATTGTGTGGTCTCTGGCTGGTAGACGTGTGTTGGTTTGGACATCCGCTGGACATTCTGTTGGGGATTCCAGTCGGGTTTTGCCGTGGGGCCGACTCTGGGAGCGGCACCAGGATGATCCGAACGAGGGACTTCCGCTGGATAGGGCTCATGAGGAGTTCCAGTTAGGTTTTGCCATGGGGTCGTCTCATCCATGGGAGAGGCACCAGGAAGGTTCCCGGGAGTTATATGATGGGGTCCTCGAACGTAATCCTAATGTGGATTGTAACAGCCCGTTGTACACCGGTATTGTTAACATTAATTATGATATTAAGCGCAGTTACAATCACAGAAATTCATTTATAAAAATGCGAATAAACTTTTTCCGATTATTACACGAACAGTTAAAACATAAAAAGCGTAATAATTAAAAGCTGTGATCGCAACTGTAACACTAGCGGAAGACTTACTTAAATTGTTTATACACTTTAATCTACTACATACAAGACACTAAGGGGTTCCCATAAACCCACTTAGCCGATTCCTCACTTTTACGTTTTTACCACTTAACCGGATTTGCTAATTTGTTTTTCTACGGACACAAAATAAAAATCCAAACTTAAACTCCAGGTTATCTTTTTTCCTTATTCAATTACCTTTCTAACAAGCTATCACAACCGAGCTCGTGAGCTCCGGTTATCGCCGTTTGAAGTTGGACAAACAACATAGCCTACCAACTCCAAAATAGCCTAAAACCTACAATCTTCACGAAATAAACTGTACCTAACCGCCCAACCAATGACTCTCAAACTTTTACACCATAAACTAGACACCTCAAACTTCGATTTGATATATCGTATGCTTAATTTGACCAAGTAACGAAGCGGGAATTAATTTCTCAAAACTACCACAAATCTGCCCACTAAACAGGACAGAATAGGGCAGTACGTGACAACAGCCCCCTATGGGCTGCGCACACCACCAATGATCCTAGGTTTTTGACACAACGTAGGGGACATCTTAAGCTTCAAAATGGCGTATGGCACGTCCCAATCGGACCACTATGGAGAGAGATACGCTCTTCCAAAGTTCACCCAAAAACTGCCAATTCTACAGAAAATTCGCCAGAGTTTCCTTTGTATTTCCTAGAATCCCCAAATTTGCATAAGCTGTTTAACATCACTAATACACCTGAAATCCAGCAAAATCCAATGGGTGGCACACACAAGGACCAACACGCCTTGGGGCACTTACAACCCAATCCAACATACACTTAAAACATAACAATTTACTATCAATTCCTTTACAGTTTCAATCACTAACATTAATTTCATACATAAACCATAATGCAGATAATCATAAACCTACAATAGGCCTAAAGCCCTTCCATCATATTACATACATCCATGGTACATTTACAATACTGGATTACATTTACATTTACAACTTTAACTTCAAACTACCAATATTTACATATTACAACTTCACTTACCAAATAAATCCATAAACTAAAATGATAGGAAAGCTAAACTTAGCCAACATAACATGAACAAAATGCTAATGGACTTCTCCTACATACATATACATGTTCATGCTCTAAGTCTAGCCTAGGCCAAATGGCCACCAAAAAATACACTAGGCACCACTGCTCCACCCGTCATCATGTGGGCTTCTTGCCCGCTGCTCCGTGTCCACTGGTACATCCTGAAATAAATGCCCCGAGACGGGGTGAGATATACGGATATATCTCAGTAACCAAGAGGTTCTGGAGAAAACTCCGCCCAATAGTTCACTTCGATGTATACCAATAGCATAAAAACAACACCACTGTTATAAAATGGGATAAACCAAGGGATTTAGAGAAAGGGGGAATATATCAGAAACAACTACGACATGCGGGATGGTAGCTACCAATACCACGCTATGTCCTCGGCTATACGCCTATGGGTACTACCCCTGGCGTGTTCAGAGAACAACCACCAAGGTACCCCTTCCAACCATATACACCCGAGATAACCTAGTGTGCTCCTATCCGGATAACACACCACGACCCTGGGTCAACTGGAACTCCCTCTCGGAGACCTATCCAGTGGCAATCCGGAAAACTTGCCCGAAGGCTAAAAATATCTAATGGCCAGAGATCTGGTACATAAGTACCCACTGTGATAATGCATATGCATGCTCATGCTGTCCTACACTACTCATACACACTTCCTATCGTTGCCATCACTTCGATGTATACCAATAGCATAAAAACAACACCACTGTTATAAAATGGGATAAACCAAGGGATTTAGAGAAAGGGGGAATATATCAGAAACAACTACGACATGCGGGATGGTAGCTACCAATACCACGCTATGTCCTCGGCTATACGCCTATGGATACTACCCCTGGCGTGTTCAGAGAACAACCCACCAAGGTACCCCTTCCAACCATATACACCCGAGACAACCTAGTGTGCTCCTATCCGGATAACACACCACGACCCTGGGTCAACTGGAACTCCCTCTCGGAGACCTATCCAGTGGCAGTCCGGAAAACTTGCCCGAAGGCTAAAAATATCTACTGGCCAGAGATCTGGTACATAAGTACCCACTGTGATAATGCATATGCATGCTCATGCTGTTCTACACTACTCATACACACTTCCTACCGTTGCCATCAACTAGCAAGGTGGAACACAAAAGGGGAACAAGCCCTAGTACCAAGAGGCTACCTTTCTTTTTCCTTTCACTGAGCTCCGCAGAACTCCACTTGCAGCTTGATTAACAGGGAACGCCTACACAGAGGACAATTCCACACACTTAGAACTTTGAATCCACTCATGAATTTCCACATAACATGTGTAAACCACATCACTTACCTCAATCCACTTGATCCAGGACGAAGGGCAATCCACTGTTTCACTGTTCCAAGTCTATATCCACGTACGGCAACCTGTACAACCATGCACAGCCGTCAGTTTCAGTCAAAATACGTCAAAACGTGAAAACGTCAGATTTTCTCTTCACTCCCCTAAGGGTTCGGCCAATGTAGTGTTATTTTGGGTTTTATTTTTCTAAATTTTCTTTCTCATTTTATTTCACTTACTTAGGTTACCCAAATGCTAGTTCAATCGCTGTTTTTCGGTTTTACGACTTTTACGCAACGTTTTGCGAATTATTACACTTTAGGCACATTTTGCCACTTTCAACACTTATTATTTTTACATTGATTCTTCCTCATGCCAATCACCACACAACCCATCTAATAAATTTTCCATCACACAACACAACACCAAAGTGTTCTAAAACATCAATTTGCTCAATTATACATCAATGGCCGAATCTTGGTTAGTCCAAACCAAGGATTCCCAATCAATTCCTATGGCCCACAACTCACATAATCACTTCCTACCATCATATAATCACACTACAATTCACTATACCACACATTAACACAAAACTCAAAAATCCATTTCATGTACCAATTTTTTTCTAAGTTAAAATCCATTTTTTCGTTTAGAATTTTCATTGCATTTCTAGGATTAATACATCATTCTAAGACATTATCATCTAATAGACATTTTCTATTTGAGCTCTCTAACACCACATATCACAAAATCCCTCTTTAAGGTCAATTATCACACCTCAAAATTTAACCAATGAAATGTTGAAATAACTCACCCAATTGAACGGTATAAGGCTCCACCTAAGTATACTCCACCATTGGAGCATTTAAAAGCATCATGATCCCTCTTTTTGCATGAAAAACCGTGGCCTATACCGTGGTAGATCTCCCTCCACACTCAATTTCAAGACTCAATAATGGTACCAATGGGTTCAAGAGGTGTTTTCCATCAAGATTCAACACAATTTGTTGAATTTGGTGGATTATAGCTTGACTTATGAAAAAGAAGAAAATTTGCGCAAAGGAGAAGAGGAATGGGGCTGGACGCTGTTTGAGTGAGAAGAAGAGTGATTTAAGAGAAGATGAATAGTAACTTAAAGGGTTTATTTGACTTTAAGTGGGTACCGGATCCCACGTGATTTAAAACTCACCCGAATTTTCCTCCGATCATCACTAAAATTCACAATTTAAAACCCTAATGAGAAATTATAATTTTTCATCTTAACAAAATCCTTTAATTTTACTCCCTCAGATAAATTTGGAGCTTTCCGGTTGTTCGGAAAAACACTGCTTTAAGCTACAGCGCGCTCCGTTGACAAACTTCCACAAATTGACTTAAATCCGTCAAATATTATCAGAAATCATATTTCCTATTTCTATGGACCATTTAAAATCAATATTTGAAACCTAGAGCTCCAAATTCCACTAGCACGTTTTACGGTGCAATCTGACTGCGGTATTTTTACCCGCGAAAAACACTATTCACTGATTTTTCTGAAACTTGCCTATCCACTCAATTTTTCGTTCTGAATCCATTTCCAGGCTTATTTTTATCATCTGAGACCCCCTGCTCAATTTGTATCTTCCTAGGGTTGCGTGTTGGCTAATTACTGTTTTGCCCTTTCTTTGTATTTTGGCCTAATCTTTGGGATTTTCACTAATCCTTCACTTAATTTCTTACTTAACACTTTAATTATTTAATTTAGAATTATGAGGTGTTATAATCACCCCACCCTTTAGAATTTTGTCCGCAAAATTAATCCATACCTGTCCACTAACTCAGGATATAGTCGGAGAATCTTCTCCTCCCGCTCCCAAGTAGCTTCCTCAGGTGTACATCCTTCCCACTGAATCTTTAACATCGGTATCACTTTGCTTCTGAGCTTCTTTTTACTGCGGTCAAGGACCTCAATAGGACCTATAGGCATCTTTAAGTTCTCTTTAATTTCAATCTCGTCCGGTATCACCACATGTGATTCATCCGGAATGTAACGCCGCAGCTGTGATACATGAAAAACATCATGCAGATTTGACAACTGTGGGGGAAAGGAAAGCTGATAGGCCACTGTTCCAACTCTTTTCATTACTTGATATGACCCAATAAAACGGGGACTCAGCTTCCTCACACCCAGTGCACGCCCAACACCAGTAACTGGAGATAACCGTACAAATACATGATCACCTTCTTCAAATTCTAGCGGTCTGTGTCTATTATCATAATAACTTTTCTGCCAATTTTGTGCCTGTTTATGCTTTTCTCTGATCATTTCTATCTGTGCTGTAGTTTCTTGCATAAAATCCGGCCCAAATCTCTCTTTATCACCAACCTCTGTCTAACAAGTAGGAGTGTGACATCTCCGCCCATACAATGCCTCATATGGTGCCATACCCAAACTGGAGTGAAAACTATTATTATACGAAAATTCCACCAGTGATAAATATCTATCCCAAGCAGTACCCTGCTCAAGTGAGCAAGCTCTCAACATATCCTCTAATGTCTGTATGGTCCTCTCAGTCTGACCATCAGTCTGCGGATGATACGCAGTGCTCAGCCGAAGCTGAGTGCCAAAAGCCTGCTGTAAGGCTCCCCAAAAACGAGAAGTAAATTTCGGATCTCGATCACTAACAATGCTAACCGGTACTCCGTGGAGTCTTACAATCTCTTTCACATATAACTTTGCTAATTTCTCCGTAGAGAAGTCCACTCGCACTGGCAGAAAATATGCAGACTTCGTGAGCCTGTCCACTATTACCCAAATTGAATCGTGTCCGGCCTGAGTCCGAGGCAAACCAACAAAATCCATCGAGATGCTCTCCCACTTCCACTCTGGTATATATCCAACGGCTGAAGTAACCCTGCAGGTTTCTGATGTTCTATCTTAACTTTCTGACAAATCAAACACCTTGATACATACTCGGCTACATCCTTTTTCATCCCAGGCCACCAGAACTTAGTTTTCAAGTCTTGATATATTTTTGTGGCACCCGGGTGTACAGCATACTGACCTTTATGGGCCTCAATCATTACTTCATCGGCTAATTCTTTAGGCACAACTATCCTGCCCTGGTACGTTAACAATCCTTGTTCATTTAATGCTATACCATTCTGTCCTTTCAGATACATGCTACTATCATTTAGAATTTGTTTCTCTCTAATCCTCTCATGCAATTCATTCTCAACCTGTAAACCTCTGAATTCTTCTACACTTCCTATAAAAACATCTACCAACTTCAAGTCACGGAACTGTTCTATTAAATCATAATCCCACAGCATTAACTGGGACACACTTACAGACTTTCTACTCAATGCATCTTCTACCACATTAGCTTTACCTGGATGGTATTTCAACTCAAAGTCATAATCTTTTAAAAATTCAACCCATCTCCGCTGTCTCATATTCAGTTCTTTCTGATCAAATAAATACTTTAGGCTCTTGTGATCACTGAACACAGCAAATTTCATCCCATACAGAAAATGCCTCTAGATTTTTAAGGCAAACACTATTGCAGCAAGCTCCAAATCGTGCGTCGGATAATTCTCTTCATGCGGCTTTAACTGTCTTGAAGCATAAGCAACCACTCTTTTCTCTTGCATTAGTACACACCCCAAACCTCTCTTGGACGCATCACAGTATAATTCAAATTCACCTTCCGGATCGGGGAGTGTCAACACTGGAGCCGTAGTCAACTTCTCTTTAAGTTTCAAAAAACATTTTTCACATTCCTGAGTCCACACAAACGGAGTATCTTTTCGTGTTAATCGGGTCAATGGTAGCACCATTGTGGAAAACCCCTCAATAAATCGTCGATAATACCCAGCGAGACCCAGAAAGCTTCGAATCTCTGTAACAGTTTTCGGTCGTTCCCAGTCCATAACAGCCTCAATCTTATTCGGATCCACAGTAACTCCTCTTTTAGAAATAACATGGCCTAAAAATTGCACCTCAGATAACCAAAATTCACACTTTGACGGCTTCGCATACAACTTTTTATCCTCTAGTACCTGCAACACAGTCCTCAAATGCTCCGTATGCTCCTCCTTGCTCTTAGAATAAATCAAGATATCATCGATGAATACAATAACGAACTGATCCAAATACGGCTTGAAAATACGATTCATATAATCCATGAACATCGCCGGTGCGTTAGTAAGCCCAAAAGGAATTACCTGATACTCGTAGTGTCCATATCTAGAACGAAATGTTGTCTTAGGCACATCCTCCGGTTTAATCCGAATTTGATGGTATCCGGACCAGAGATCAATTTTTGAAAATACACAAGCACCTCTCAACTGATCCAACAAGTCATCAATACGCGACAATGGCTACGTGTTCTTGACCGTCACTTTATTTAATTGCCGATAGTCAGTACACAATCTCATGGTTCCATCCTTCTTTTTCACAAATCTTACTGGTGCTCCCCACGGAGACACACTAGGTCTGATGAAATCCTTTGCAGACAACTCCTCTATATGTTTCTTCAACTCTGCCAACTCTAATGGCGACATCC
>JAVKPL010004169.1:0-21460 GCA_032173675.1 Gastrolobium villosum
GATCGGTTGATCGGGCGATATTGCCTGCCAATTCTCTGGCTTGTTCTGGTGGATTCATCCGAATTTCTGTTTGGCGTTGCACATGCCTCAAGGGAGTAGAGGCAGAATCTGATATGTCTTCACTGATGTGGACATGATCGTGGTTCATCACATCATCCCTCCGGTGTTGAGGTTGGTTTGTTTCCTCCAACACTGGTTCCAGAGGTGGATTAGGTTGGCTGTTGCTTCGTGTGTGGACCACCATGATCGTGGGTTCGATTCCCACAGACGGCGCCAATGTTCTGTCCTGTGGACAGAGATGTTCAACCTTTGTTAGGTTGATTGATCGCTTTGGACCGTATAGCCTTGACCAGGGGTATCTATGGAAAAGATATCCCTATGCCTAGCTTGATCACTGCAAAGTATATGAATGTGGTGATAGTGCGTGTGTGAGTATCGAATATCAAGTGCCTTGTTCTATTGAGGAGCCCTCCTATTTATAGGGGCTGCCTCTGATTTGAATTGGTGTGGCTGAGCTGTAATGACGCGGGATCATCAATGCTTTGTCGGCCGTTACCAGAGGTTACGTATCAAATGACTACGGCCCGTTTCAAGTATTAATTGGGGAATATTCGGTGGGTTATTCCGGGTTGAGGAGATGGGCTTGTTTGGTGTGGGCCCTCTTACCGGGTTTATGAAATAAGCCGGCTCATATGGGCATTTAGTCCGGGTTCGTGGCACAGATCCATAACAAAAGCAAAATGTAAGGGCCGTCACCGAAGAAAATGACCCCGTTTGATGCCGAATTTCCTACATTGATTATGCATATTGAAATAGCTGGAAACTTGTACCATTTTCTATATTGAAATAATTAGGAAATTATTAAAAATGAAATTTCATTTTTCGCAAAATAATTCCATAATCAATGGTAAAAAATTTCAAAAGGAATTTATAGGAACTTTGGGTTCTATATGCAAATTTTGAATTATAAAAAAATTGTGGGTCTTATATTCGTATATGATTAGCTTTGATACCAAATGTGGAAAAAAATTATGGTAATATCGGATCGATACATATATGATATATAAAACACCACATACAACAATAATTCAAAAATAAAGAATAAGTAATATCTGATTGAAGCATCTTATCTACTGAGTGAAGAACCTTGATTTCATGGCTAGAATTCTCCTCTCTGACTTATTCCAAAATGGCAACCTTCTTGCGATTGGAGCATGACGGCTCATGAGACTTAATTTCAATATAAATAAGTTAGAGATGAGACCTAACCAAATACCCTGAAAAAAGTTTGCGTCTAATGGATCCACTCATCACAGAAAATCAGGGTCACACTAAAGCACACACTGCTGTCCAATTAGGCCCAATACAATCAGATATTATAAAGTCTAACTCAATATGATCACAATGAACTAGTCAAAATAACACAATTAGAATATATATCCATTAACCTGATTTATTTTAAAACTACAAAATAATTAATTAATATTGTCCAGATAAATAAAATTTTCCAATATAAGATCCACCTTTTTTTTGAAAAAAATAAAAGTGCAGCGCTATTTTTCATGAGTCAACTGGACAAAAAAAAATGGTCTTGCAATATGACTAATGCAAGCCCCTACTATATATTACATTGAATTGAAACATTTTTATCTCATTACTTAGGATATATATTTCGAGAGAGATCGATATTTCCTACTCATCTGATACTATCATAATTAAGAGACATTTTCAAAAATTGCTATTTTGAAACTTCGTTTATCTCATTACAATTTAATATCTCTATACAGTATTAATTAATTTTTTTAATTAATAAGTCAAAAGATTGTAGACCTAAGTATGCAATTTCATTATTCTTCTGATTTAATTTCCGTTTTAATATAAAAATAGTGCATAGCATATTCTTCGGCATTTATTAAGTGCATGATCGTCCAACTACCTCTTGCTGATGTTGAAATGACGCTTGCCATAAATAAGGTACCAATGAGTTAGAGGTTGTGCTGTGTCGTTTGCCTAAACATCTTGAAAGAAAGATGTAGAAGCCGACCGGAAAGAATTCTTTGATAATTTTATGCGGTTAAGTAGGGGATAGATCATTGTCATTTCACTATAAATTAAATTTCGTCAATCTTCTGACTCTACTTTCCTTTTAATATAATATTCTTTGCGGCATTAATTTACTTGCAATATCGTCCAATCTACCTTTGGCTGATGTTGAGATGACGGATTGCCATAACTAAGGTAACAAATGAATTAGAGTTGCCATCTTAAAATTTAGAAAATGTGAGTTGTGTCAGCTGACTTATATACATTTGACTTAAGTTATTAGCAACCAATGTGGGATTCATCATACTTGAATATCCAATAATTTTGTCCTCGAGTATGAAACTCAACATTGGTATGTTCCTCCTCATCCGATTATTTAGGCCCAAAGTACTCAACTCGCCTTCTAACCAAACACCTGGCTAATCTGAGCCTAACCCGGCTCTGATATTACTGTTAGGTAGATCCAAGGAAAGCCCCTAGTGGAGAACCACCACCAATGGGCTAAGCTTATACCATCATATTAAGTGCATCCGACTCTATGTCTCAACCCAAAACCTTAAGGTATTGAGTTCATGAATCATTTTACTTACCGACCAATATAAGACTCATTACATTTAAATATTCCAACAATCTTCCCTTATATGCATCATAAAACGGTGAAAAAAGATGATCGGAAATATTTTTATAACTTTATGCGTTCAAGTCAGTGATACATCATGGTCGTTTCTCAATAAATCCAATGGGAAAATTTTACATTTATGCCTACATGTCGCAGTTGGGAAGCAGGAACAAAGCATTTCCAGACTAATAAAGGATAAATTATCATTTTATCCAGAATTTATAGGTTAATATGAACACGATACAAATAATATATAAATTCTGGATAAAATGATAATTTATAAAAAAATTAAAAAATAGTTGAAGTTAAAAAAAATAAAAAAATTATAATAAAAAAATATAAGTTGAATTTGTGTTAACATGTAACAAGACACAAATTTTTTATAGATTATATTTTTCTAACACACACGACGTAAAAAATTTTTACGGATCAACTCAAATACAATTTTTAATGTTATGATTAGCCTATTATAACCTATTTTCACATCCCTAATTACACACATATACTTTGATGCAAAAAATTGCGTCGAGGAATTAAGCTACCTGTCCCGATGCCATATGCATAGACGTCACAGCTCAAGTTTGGGAAATGTGGTGGGTTTGTGCATTGTATATGTCATCATTTACCGCAACCACAGTCAGCTTTCGGCTCTACCCACTTGGCTTTGCCGTGCCTGCCCCTTAATTAAGATTATGCTTTTACAGTTGCGATGTTGCACTCCAACATTAATTTATTGATCTACCTATGGACGTACTTTTTCCTTTTGAACATGTTTACAAAACTGACGATTCACATACGCCATCTTTTTTTTTTTTTTTTTCACCACTATTTTTCCTTTTGAACATGCTTACAACACTGACGATTCACATACGCCATCTTCTTTTTTTTCACCACTATTTTTTCCTTTTTTACAACACTGACGATTCACATACGCCATCATTTGTAACCACAATATATATATATATATATATATATAGTATAGGGATATGATCAACTTACACCCGTATAAGAATAAAAAATCTTACACTAAATCTTAACCATTGACTTCCGTGCATCCAATGACTAAGATTTATTGAGAATTAAAAATTAATTAATGAGTGAGACCTAAAAATCTCAACCGTTAGATGCAAAAAATTAATGGTTAAGATTTAGTGTAAGACTTATAACTCTTACACCGGTGTAAGATGATCCTGTCCCATATATATATATATATATATATATATATATATGAGAAATATAAGTATAATATTCCAGAAAATAAATTGCATACCCCTTTATAATTACATATTTTGGGAAGTATGTAATTATAATATTAAAGTCATTTTGTTTCCTGTATCCTTATATAATTTTCAAAAGTTTGTCTAGAGGTGTGGAGAGAGAGATTTTTTTTTAATATTATAACTATATACTTTTCATAATATGAGAGTACATAGTTAAAACGGGGTGACATGATATAATTTATTTCATGTAATATTATAAGGATCTTTTGACACTGGTATCAAATTTTAAAATTTGACATGAAATCCTAATAGTTAATTTTTACCAATCAACGGTTATCATTTATTGGAAATGAATAATTAATTAATAAATTTGATTGGCAGAAATTATAACCGTTGATTGGCGAAAATCAACGGTTAGAATTTCGTGTCAAATTTTAATACTCGTGTCAAAGGATCATGTCCATATATATATATATATATATATATATATATATATATATATATATATATATATATATATATATATATAGGGATATGATCATTTTACACCAATATTAAATTTGAAATTTGACATTTCCTCTGAAAACCGTTAGATATAAAAAGACCAATGGTGTCACATGTTTAAAAATAAAAATCGTTTATCTGTTTTGATCTAATGGCTCTCAGATAAGGTGTCAAAGTTCAAATTTGACACAGGTGTCAAAGAATCCTGTCGCATATATATATATATATATATATATATATATATATATATATATATATATATAATTATAACTATTTATATGAACAAAAAATACAAGTGGTGTTTACAATTAAATAATTCTATAAGTTTTGAAGGAGGGCGATCATTAATTATATGGTAAAAGAAATTAGAAATAATGCTCAAATCTAAGGATTTGTGTAAATTTAAAGGCGGCGATCACTCTCTCAAACCCCTTCGTTGCTTCACTACGGGCTATTGTTTTAGAGGACGAATTGGTTTACATTAAGTTAAAATTACTTTTATATTATTTAATAATTTTAATTATTAAACTAAATATCTTGGATTAAAATTTCTTATTATATAGTTTATACTTATAAAATATTATTTTAACTTTGTTATTAAAAAAAATTACATTAATTTAAAATTATTTAGTACTTTATTAATACAAATTAAAATTAATATGATGCATGCTTTTGAGGTATGTGAAAATAAAAATAATTTGATTATATTCTTATGATTATTATTTTTCAAGATTTGATACAAATAATTAAGGTAATAGATAATTATATTTTAAATGTTTAATTAATACAATTTTAAATGTTATATTCTTAATGATATTCTAACTACTTTTTTTCTTGCCTACTTTATCTAGTTATCTTCAATACCATCGGATCAGAATTTTATTATCTCTCCTATTGAGATTTTGATCCAATAATATTAAATATGAGCAAGTAAGGTGGGCAAGAAAAAGATGGAGGTAAAATAATAATTATTTTTTTATAAACCCTTAATAATATGTATATACGTTTTTGTGAACAATGTTAAACCATAATTATTATAAACTTGTCGGAAAAAAATGTTATGTTATTTATGAGAAAAGTCAGAAGTTCCGACCAATTCAATAAAGGTAATTTCGTTAAAAAAAAGATTAAATTAAACTATGGGTTTGTTTTTTCTGATGTTACTTTAGATAATTTTATCTAATGTTCATCAAAACGACGTCGTTTTGGGACGGAAATCATGGTATTTTTGTAATTTTAATTTATTTCAGGGTTATAATAGTCTTTATCACTCTAATTTTTTAATTTTCCAACCTTAAAATGACGTCGTTTCGATAAACATTAGATAAAGTTATCTAAAGTAATATTGGAAACTTTTTTCCTTTAAACTATTGACTCATGTAAATTGGTTGTGTACAAGAATTAGTTAATTATATGGAATATTTTAGTTAGTTTAAAAAATCGTGTTGTTGAGTTTCAAAATACAAGAGATTTTTCCTCAAATGATTCATTGTTGAAGAGAATTTCTCTAATCCTAATTTGAAAAATCATAAAAACATGTTAAAAAATAATTATTCTATAATAGATAATCTTGTCATTTGTAGGAGAGAATATAATTAGATATTAATGGAATAAAGCATCTTGGAAAGAAGATAATTTTAACTAACGAATATGATATCGAGTTTCCTAGTGCACATGCCAAACGTCATTTTAATTTTTCTATTAATAGTTATTGGCCCTTTCCATTCTTAAACGTGGTATATAATTGAACAAACAGGTCAAAAAGTTGAGCGACCCAATATTTATTGGGTTTAGTGAATCTTATAACATCATCAGATTTTATGTCTCCACAAAAAGAGGTATAATCTGAAATAGATTTATGTTAGGATAGATACGGTAGGGAAATCTAATAACATTATGTTACTTCGGAAATGATTAAGTCCTGACTTCCACATTTCATTATATTTAAGTGGGTTCGCTTTTTCTGCAGTTACTCAAATATGACGTTATTTTGGGCGGAAATCATGGTGTTTTTATAATTTTAATTTATTTCAGGGTTATTATAATCTTTATAATCATAATTTTATAATCTTTCAATCCCAAAACGACGTCGTTTTATAAGTCACATCAATCATTATAAGTGGACTCATATTTCTACCTAAAATTTTAAAATATTAAATTTATCGGTATTTTCACTTATATGATTTTTACTTAGTTCATTCCTTACCAATATGAAACTATTCAAATTTGAATACCCAACATTTTCTCCCTCAAATGTTAGTCCCAACATTTGTTGACTCTCATAATCGTCGATATCAAAGTCAACAATTAGGCTTGATCGAGTTTTAGAGATGGTGGTTGATAATTAACCCCGTTAACGCTCAAAGAGGCTCTAACTTGAGGGAATATATATACTAATGTGAGTTTTTAAACTTGACGGAGAGATAATGAAAATTTAAATGCGGAGGTTTCATATTGGTTGGTGGTTGGTAATGTACTAAGTGAGAGTCATATATATGAGAAAACCCGTATATACAAAATGCCTAATGATTTTATGTTGAGATGTGTTGTTGAGTTCACTTTTTGTATGTGCTCACTTAGCCTATTAAGGTAAACTCTTGGTACTGGGGTTTATCCTCTTGTGTGTTCCGCCACACCTAGTGGAGGGTAGTGGTTGGATTGTGTGCTCTTTGACATTGTGTGAAATAATATGTTTATGCATTATTGCCTTGATTGTGTGACATGCTTGGAGCATATTGTGTGACATATCTGTGATCTCTGGCCAGTAGATGTGTGTGATTTTGACTTCCGCTAGAGATATCCCTTTGGGGGATTCCGGTCGGGTTTTGCCATGGGGCCGTCTCTGGGAGCGGTACCAGGATGATCCAAACGTGGGACTTCCACAGGATAGGTCTCTTGAGGAGTTCCAGTTGGGTTTTGCTATGGGGTCGTCTCATCCATAGGAGAGGCACCAGGAAGCTTCCTGTGAGTTATATGATTATATCCTTGATCGAAATCCTTGTGGGGATGTTCTTGGATGTGAACCCAGTGTGTTGTGATTTTATATGTTATGCATTTTATATGATGATCATTGTATGCACAATGAATGAGCCATGGGTGGAGTGATCCTCTAGTACCCTTGATTTACTGAAATATATTTGTATATCTTACCCCGTGTTTGGGGACATCATTTCAGGTTATAGCGAGCATTGAGGGTCTTCGGCCAATAGGCCTGCTTAATGGAGGGGTTGATCATGGAGTGCATATGGAGAGCATAGTATTTTAGAGGATTACATTTGATGCACATAGTATAGTGTCTAGTATTTTGGACTTAGGTTATGAACATATTGCATGTTGATATTGCCATACTTTTGGGTGTTCATGACTAAGTTTTTTGAAATTGATGTATTTTCTAGGCCTTTTGCTTATATTGGTATCTTGGTGAACATGTAACTTGTCCATGGCCACATATTGTGTTTTGAGGCATTTGGAGACTTAATGATGTAAATTGGCCATATGATGTCTAAATGGCAATAGAAATAGGGAATATTGTAATTTGATACATTGTATAAGAATGATGCATGATGGAAGAGACTAGAGCCTACATTAGTAATTGTACTAGTTGTGTAATCAGTATTAAAGTGTTAGGAATAGTATACTTGGGTTATTTTGCAATGAAAAAGCTGTCAACTGTGATTTTTATAGTAGGGTAATCGATTACCTTCAGTATGGTAATCTATTACCTGAAACAGGGGACGCAAAATTGAGCCACTGTGAATAAATGTAATCGATTACTTTTGTATAGGTAATCGATTACCCAAAAACAGGAGAGCCAAATTGGAGCTACTAACTTCTACAATAACTTTTGGTAATCGATTACCTCAAGGATGATAATCAATTACCACTGTGACAATTTAAAAAATGAGTGATTTTATAACCTTCAGTTAATGGTATTGCTTGGAAGGGTTATAATGAATAAGTTTTATGTTTCTGCGAGTTTTGCGTTTATAATTACGGTGTTGTTTTAATTGGTTACGGAAATGTTTGGTGGTTAACAATAAGGAAGTAACAACGAATTTAATAAAAGAAAAAGTTTACCCGTAGTTTAATTAACTAAATTACTGTGATTGTCGTTGCGCTTAATATCATTATGCAATGATAACATTACCAATACATAATGAGCTGTTACACAAATCTCCACTATTAGATGAGATTGTAATCTAATGGTGTTAAAAGAGGTACTCAAAATAAGAGTAGACAGAATAACCTATCCCTACCCCTATATATATATATATATATATATATATATATATATATAGGGGAAATCATTTCTACAGCTGCCGTAGATAAACTTATCTCCGGCCAAGTAAAACTACGTCGTTTTGTGCTAAAAATTTAAAAATAAAATACATCGTTTTTTAATATTCAAGGCTCTTCAACGACAGAACAGCAGCAACTATCGTTCCCAAACCCGTCGAGCAGAGACCTTCTCCTTCGCGTTCGGCCGGTAGCCCTTCCCCTCTTCCTTATTGGGCGTTCACCGCTCCCTCCATCATTTTCTGGTGCGCCCATGCTCCACCACCGGTAGGTAGAAATTTTTGATCCCATTTTTTTACAATTCGTCAGTGCCCTAATCTATCGTGTTTGTCAATTCGCTGAACAATCATGTTATTTTAATTTTTTTTATAAATTTACTTATTTATTTTCTTTTCTTAATCACTGGTTTATTTGTTTTTGCTTTTGTTGCTGTTTGTATAGTTTTGGGTTTCAAAAATCTTGTTTATTTCTTTTGTTCCTAACTATGGAGTTATTTTTTCTGTTATTCAGGAAAGGGCATGAAAATTCCTTACAGCTCGATAATGTAAAGAAAGTAACTACATAAAAATTTGTTGTGACTTTGTACAAGGGCCCTACACTTCTGATGGGACTATCACCTCTAAACTCTTGTGTGACGGCTTCAGCATTTATTATTGTATAGGTGAAATTGTCAAGTAGTAATAGAGCTTTCACGATCTGTGGTTTCTACTTGCTTGGTGTCAATACTTTATTGGTTAATTATAATTGGCTATATTTCAGGCTTCTATTCTTAAAAAATATCCAACAGAGTTGATTGTTGTATTCTTTTATTGTTTCTTTGTGGCCATCCAATCTGCCGTGATCTGTTTGGTTGTGGAAAGAGACATAAGTGCTTGGAGCTTGGAACCTAAGTTAAGGTTGCTTGCAGTTTTATACTCGGTAATCAAAATGTACATTAAGTAGATTAAAGTACAACCAGTAACTACTGCATTATATCTTTGCCTAGATGTCTAAAACATAAGCTGTAAACATTTATAGAGTCTTTGGATCTGCATTTCAAGTTAGTGTTACTTCTTGGTGTTTGCACTAGACAGGACCTGTTTTTGTTTCCATGTTCAAGCCCTTAGGAATTATCATTTCGGTGGTTGTAGGTGTTATCTTCCTCGAGGATGCATTCTATTTTGGAAGGCAGGTTGTGTGTCTCTCTTCTAGATTGTATCTTGTTGTACTTTTGTGTTTATTTCATCCAACAGAAACTTATTGTTGTCTCTCAATGCAGCCTGGTTGGTGCTATTGTGATTGTTGTTGGGTTTTATTCAGTATTGTGGGGGAAGCCAAAGATATTGAAGATGTTGGAATGGGAAGCTCGGAATCAAGGAGCAATCAGACCCCTCTTTTGAAGGAAAACAACAGTGAAGAGATATAAAGGCATAATTTCATTTAAAAGGATGCTACAATTGTTGCCAGATAAAGATGGCATGTGAGTTGTAACATATTTTCGTACCAAATCTCGAAGAAAAACAATTGTTGTAATATATAGAAGTTTGTGGAGCAATCATTTCCCATTGTTGAAGCAGACCAACCTTGTCTATGGTCCATCAAGGAGGACTGAGTTTTCTTTCCTCTTAATTCAATCGCTTTATGATGGTATAGATGTAAATGTTACTTTATAGTATAAGTACTTCTTAAACATTATATCCAAATGAAAAATGTGTTTTGCAAAAATGAAATTCCTTTAAATAAATAACTTCAAGAAAAACTTAGAATTCAGAAATCATTTTGCGCTTCATATGAACGAGACTTTACAGAGGACAAGCCATTTTTTGTTGTGTATTAAGTTAATCAAATTTATATGTACCTTTGTTGTTAGTCAAAAAACGCGTTAAAAAAAATCAAGAACCAGTCTTATTCCACAGAAGTGAAACAAGGATAGTTTTGGAGAAATTTCTTGCACTTTCAAAAGTTATTTGTACCAGTGATAATACTTGTAAAGTTACAATCTCAAATAAACCAAAATTACATAAAAATTACAAATAAAAGCACAAGTGGTTCATTGCCATCATCCTCTGAATTCTCAATTAGTACTGGTCCCTTAATACTGCTATTATTATTACCAAGACAAATATTCTTGGTGAGTCTTCCCCAATTTCTCTGCAACCACTTTAATAACTGGATTTTGAAGAATGTCACTCTTGAGCATTCCTGGTGAATACCCCTGAAGAGAAATTCATCATATAAATAATTACAAATATTAGAAGAATAAAAAATGGTTTTCCAGTTACTGTCATTTGAATACCCCTGGATTCTCATTTTGCTACAAGTCACTGGATGAATGTTAGCAACCCCTAAATAGGAAAATATATGTGGGAAGAAATACGTAGCATGCATGGGCCGTTAGTAGTTGGAATGATTCTAACGGACTTTTTTAGTTTTTTTGCATTCTTAAACCAATTTCTATCCATTGGTATCAGCAACTCTCAAATCTAGGGAGCTCATTCATAGTTTATACTAAAATGGAGGCATGATTGGAGTAATTGAAACAAATATTTAAATATTGGAGAAATTCATGGAGGATCAACATCAAGCAAGATTCCTGTTAGTGCAGCTGTTATGCAAGCAACAAGGAGGAAGCATACTGTATCTGTTTTTGGTGGCAATGTTCATTATTTAACTAAGGGACCTCTGAAACCAGGTTAAAATATATTAAGTGTCTCCTCAATAAATCAACTATACCACAATCTATTTAACATGAGGCTAGGAAACTAGACCAAAAATAAATAAATGGTTCAGTAATATTCTCAGGTTATATCAAGTTACCTTTGTGTAAACCATGTGTATAGGCAGGTCCTGTGAAACTCAGCAAAGCAGTTAAACCAAGAACAAAGGACAACCTTGATGATCATCTGGAGATAATGAAAACAAGAAAGTTAGAAATTTAATGTTGAATCAAACTTGAGACTGTAATTGTATTTAGCAGACAATAATAATAATGGAGTTCAGGGTCAGAGAGAGACAAAAACAATGTGTTTGCAAATTCTGGAGAAAGCAGCCCGAGAGATTCTTGGTACTAATAATGGCAGTATTAAAGGATCAGTACAAGTTGACAATCCCACAGCTAGTATTCCTTTTTCTTCTCTCTTGCACCATCCATCTACAAGTGAAGCATAATAAAATTTTCATCAAGTTTTTAAAGAGGAAAACAAATATATCAACTTCACACATACCTTTAGCTTCTGACAACCAGTCTTATAATGACCTTTCTCTTGACAATAACTGCAAGTCCTTTGTTGTTTTGTAGACATTTCCATGCTAGATTTTATACGTGAAGCAACCCTTGGACGTCCCTTAGTTTTGACTAGTTGAGTAGGATCACGCACATCATTAATGTGTGAAACTTGTGAAACATTATCGGGAACTGGTGAAGGAAAAATTGTAGGAACCATCTCATCTTCAGTTGTTTTTTTCTTTCTTTCCAATTGTAGTTGTAGAAATTCAGAAACCATAGCATCAAGCCTTCTAACCTCAGAAATAGAATCTCTTGCTTCAGAAATAGCCATGGTGAATTTAGATTGAACCAACCACAAAGACAATGCACTAACTTCATTAGTAGTTGTTCCAACATGAATACCTGCAAAATTTTCAACCCTATAACTGGCATCCATTGTCCACCTAGACAAAATATATTTTTCTGGAAGGGTCATCATTTGTTTCTTCTTCATGATGTATAGAATATGTCTACACAAAATCCCCATAGTTTCAAATTTTGCACAAGAACAACGAGCTGTGAATGTTACTTTCAAATGGTAGTCCACAATTGCCCACCACTTTTTATCAACTTCTCGAGATCCCACCCGGCACTTGGTATAATTATTGTCCGTTGAAATCTTTTCGTGAAAATAATCACCAATGGCAGCCTTCCACTCCTTTTTGAAGATCTCAAACATTTTTCTTGTGTAGCGCTTTCCGGCTATTGCTTCAATTGGGTGAGCAGTCTCCAAAATTGCTTTTGTATTTCTAGTTTTGAAATCTTCATCTTCTTCTGCATCCCTCCTAGACTTGATTGCTTTGTCATATTGGATGACAAAGTCATTTAACATTGTGTTAGAGTTGACATATCCGTCAAAAAATGAATTGATGCTCTCACTTCGACCACTTGTGGTCATTCCGGCAAAAAATGTATCTTTCAAGTATGCCTTTGCCCAATGATGACGTGAAGTATACATGTTAGCCAACCAACTACCTGCTGTAATATCATATTTATTCTTTAATGCTTCCCACTTGCCTTCAAACTCATCGATCTTTTGACTTTTATACCACTCACGGAAGTTAGCATCAAAATTATCTTTAAATTGTGCGCGGAGTGCTTGACTGTGCTCCATAATATGTTTTTTCAGGTGCCATGCGCAAAAACGATGTCGAGCTCCTGGAAATATTTTAGCAATTGATTTCCCCATAGCTTTGTCTTGATCAGTTATAATAGCAACCGGAGACCTATCAAACATACATGTTCGAAATTGTTCAAACAACCAAGTAAAGGTTGCTTCTGTTTCATCTTCTAACAAAGCAGCAGCAAATAAAATTGATTGCCCATGGTGATTAACACCCACGAAAGGGGCAAAAGGAAACTTGAACTTGTTTGTTTTGTATGTCACATCAAACACAAGGACTTCACCAAATTGAGCATATGCAGCTCTTGACCTACCATCCGCCCAGAAGACACTTCTTAATGTACCATCTTCCGCTAGATGCATATCAAAATAAAAATCTCTATCAATAACAGACTTCCTTTGAAAGTGTTTGACAATGCCCTGGCATTCTCGGCCTACATTACTATGTCTCTGGCTTGATATAATAGTGCTAATTTGAATTGGAGTAATATTAATATCTTCGTTCATAGCGTTAACCACCTTTGAGATTTTTGAAGATGTTAAACCCTCCTGATAAAGCTTAGAAACCAACGACTTAGTAATGCCTGAGCGTCGTAAATCATTATGAGAAAAAAACTTCTTCACCTTTGTAGAAGTGTTAATCAATGGATGGTTGTATGTATCATTGAATTTTTCCACAACCCATGATCTGTCAACCAACTTTATTTGTAACATCGCTGAAAAACCAGTCCTTGTTTCCTTCGCCTTTTGACATTGTCAACATCAACTCTTTTATCATGAGGTCGTTTCACACCTTGCTTTGAGCATACATAATTCCACCTAAATGGCTGTTGTGTTTTTGTACTCCTATTACACCAGTGCTTACGTATTCCAAATCCCTTACTTTCTGCATAATCATTATAAAAGTCATAAGCTTCTTCTATTGTCTTAAATACTCTACCCAAAATAGGGGTATCCGTGAAGCTCATATCATCAGCTCCCACAATTTCATGCACGTTATCTTCCCTACAATCACCATCTTCGTCTTCCATAGTTTCACACTGATTATATTCTCCAAAATCATCATTGTCTTTCTCCAAATCAACAACCTTATCATAATATATTAAACTCTCACTCATGTCAATGTCTTCAATAGTTGTTATCTGTGAGTGATCCATCTTGAATATATGAAAAAATTTGAACAATAGTTAGTCATATACTCCAACACAGGAATACTGCATGTCATGTATAGTGAATTGAAATAATAGTTAATCATTTACCTGACCATAAAAACGCGCAACCAAAACAACAGATGATCCTGGAGATTGTGTTTCCACAACACTTTTGCCGAGATTTTCACACTTTTCCATGAGTTCCCTTATATAAAGTCTAGTATTGCTCCCTGCGAAAATTTCTCATGTGTATAAGTCTAGATTAAAACCTGCATATATAGCTCACCAAAAAAAAAAAACCTGCATATATAAAATTTATTTTTATAAATTTTTAACAATATACATCAAATTCTTATAGTGATTTCTAGTGTTTAATAACTTTGCATGTAACTTATTGCATAGAAATTGATTAACTTATCTATACCAAAGTAGTTTTTTAATAGGTAAAGGAAACGATGCTTTGCATCTCAATCGGAATGAAGTGTACCTATTTTAGTGCCAACAAAAAGAAACAGGGCATGATAGGAAAGAACTTGATTGGGGCACGTTTACTGCTCCCTACACTCCAAACAATATGGCATGAAAATGTGCATATTCTTATCAATTTAATTGGCCTGCTACTAGAGTGCTTTTTCTAATTGGGTGCCCAGAGATTTTCTTATCTGTACTTAAGATCTCTTTCAGGTGACCAAATCATGGGTCACACCCTTTTGTATTTTTTTATGGATGCTACCATACTCTGTCGAAATCCTA
Source organism: Gastrolobium villosum (assembly GCA_032173675.1). Lineage (NCBI taxonomy): Eukaryota > Viridiplantae > Streptophyta > Magnoliopsida > Fabales > Fabaceae > Gastrolobium > Gastrolobium villosum. The sequence continues at coordinate 14,954 of JAVKPL010004169.1, forward strand.
AAATATGTGCTCTCTCTTGTTGGTTCTTCTATTTATTGGCTTTAATTAAGGTTCCATTAGGCAACCTTTTCCCATCTTATATCTAGGAGCTTTCACTTCTAATGCAACCCCAAAATGAAAATGGACAAAGTCATAGATATAAAATTTTCCACCCATCTAAATCTGAAAAATTTCCAAAACCATACAAACAGCAACAAAAGCAAAAACAAAGACACCAGTGAATAAGAAAAGCAAATAAATAAGTAAATTCATAAATAAATTAAAATAACATGATAGATTAAGGAATTGACAAACATGATATATTAGGGCACTCACGAACAGTAACAGAATGGGATTAAAAAATTTCTACCTGCCGGTGGTAGAGCACAGGCGCTGAAGAGGGGAACAGTGAACGCCCAACAAGGAAGAGGGGAAGGGCTACCGGCGATGAAGGAGAACAACCACGAATGCGAAGGAGAAGAACTATGAGGGAAAACAAATTAGGGGAAGAGCAACCAGACGAAGGAAAAGAAAGCTTTCAAGACGGAAAGAAGATAGGTAGCAAAGGAGAATAAGCTCTCTGCTACTTGACGAAGACTAGTTTGGGAACGGGACTGTTGTTGAAGACGTTTAATATTAGAAAATAAAGATTTTTTTTTAAAGACCAAAACGACGTAGTTTTACTAAGCCGGAGATAAGCTTATATACAGCAGCTGCACAAATGTTTTCCCCATATATATATATATATATATATATATATATATATATATATATATATATATATATATATATGGTAAAATCATTTGTACAGCCGCTATACATACATCAATGACAGATGTATGGTTATAATTCTTCACATTTAATGTTTTCATCTTTTGTATGATTATGATTTCCTACGTGTAATATTTTCACGTATATATATGATAAGCAAGTATTTGATTGATGCACGTACAACAATTGCAGAAATGTAAACCCATATATATATCGTTATTTATTTTGTTTTTATTTTTCTCTCCAATAGATATCAATATCTGCAACGCCTTTATCCCAAATTAATTGGGATCGGTGGTAGATGAACCCAAATAAAAGATATGAAAGGGTTGAAAAAAGATAATTTTTCTCTCCAACAAAAAACCATAAAATATAAAAGGCTTTTATATTGTATTAAATATATATATATATATATATATATATATATATATGGGGTAAACATTTCTCAAGCAGCTTGAGATAAGTTTATCTCCGGCTAGCCCCAAAACCACGTCGTTTTGATTAATGAAGCCTGTTTATGTAATTTTAGGTGAATTTATGAAGGGTATTTCAGTAAAATGTATATGATATAAAAATAATTAAAATTACAAAAATACTCTTCATTAATTCACCTAAAATTACATAAACACCCTTCATTAATCAAAACGACGTAGTTTTGGGGCTAGCCGGAGATAAACTTATCTCAAACTGCTTGAGAAACTTTTTTCCCTATATATATATATATATATATATATATATATACACATATATACTTTACAAATAATATTGCTTTTCCCCCCCTCCTTGAGTCTATGCTAGAGAGCTTTAAAATCATACCCTGAATAACAAAATGCTAAGTTGAGGTAATTATAATATGATCTATCAATATGTTATAATTATTATTTTTTGGATACAGAATATGTTATGATTATTTGCTTTGATCTATCAATGCTAATTTGATTAATGTTTGTAAGTTTTATATTAATTTTTACCACAGGGGAAATGTTTGGACCAAATATTTAAGCAATGCAATTTTATTCATATTTATGACGCAAAACTCTAAACAGGTGACAAATTTTTTTTATGCTGCTACTGGCATATGGCGGGTGTTTAACCAGTTTGGACTTAATTTCCTTCAAATTTACGAATTTGGTATTTGGTTCTAAGATATTACGATTTGGGGTCTTAGAGAGACGTGGGGGAGTCCCCACGACTTTAAGTGACGTCCACTGACCCCTGCGGCACTCTTGTAAGAATTTTTTTATTTTTTTTCCTGAGATAGTGCCGCACGGACCCCCTAGCGGCAATAAATATTTTTATTTAAGTTCCGTAAAGCCCCCCCATCGGCACTCATTTAAGTTCCTATTTTCTTGAGCTCTCTTTTCTCGCTTTTAACTTTTAGATCTACAAACATTCAACATTCTTTTATCTTTCACTTTTTCCATTTACAGCATTCCCTTCTTCCAAGTTTTTTTCTATTTGCAGAGCATCCTTGCAGCAAAGTCACACAAAGCGAAAAAATCTCCCAAAGCAGGTTTGGCTTATTCATACGCATTAATTAAAAATGTCCAACGCAGGTTTTTTTTTGGGTAATCAATACGCATGTTTTTTTTTTGTTTTTTTTTTCTGGTAAACCTAAATATACTTGTTTTTTACTAACACAACCATCTGCACAATTAGTATTGGAAAGTAGTGGTTAATATTTTAATAATATGATTTAAAATAATTAATTTGTAAATATTTAGGGTTTATCTTAATTATAAATAGTTGTTATAAATTTTGAAATTAATTATTTTGTGTTATCCTAATAACATAAGCATGTATAATTAATAATATATACAAATTTAAAATAATAATTAATATTTTTATGTTCATGTGTAATTAATTATATTTACATATTTTACATTGTAATTATCATTGATGGTAGTGTTTAGTATTTTAATAATGTAATGTAGAATAATTAATTGTTATTAATATTTAGGGTTTGTTTTAATTAGTAATAGTTTTTACAATTGGAAATTAATTCTTTTGTGATATCCTTAACATATAGAGATGAAATATAATAAAAAATATTTTTATGTTAATGTGTAAATGTTTTTATACTTAGATATTTGACATAATAATTAGTCACTAATGAGTTGTGTTTAGTATTGTAATAATATGATTTAGAATAATTAATTGTTATTAATATTTAGGGTTTGTTTTAATTAGTAATAGTTGTATTAATTTGAAATTAATTCTTTTGTGATATCCTTTCATAGGCAAGTATAATTAAAAGATATTTTACATCATAAAATATATTGTCATATCCTAACATAGTCATATGTAATGTTCAGTATTTTAATAACGTTATTAAGAATAAATTATTATGTTTATGGTTTTTGTAATTTTCATAAAACATGTTATTGCCTAATATTTTAATGTTTTCTTTCTAGATATGGGGTCAATTTATGCAATCATATATTACAATGGAAGAATACATGAAGGTGCTACAGGATGGACATTTGAGGGGCAAACCAAAGGAATTCAAATACAATGCGGGTTAAAATTGCATGATTTAAAAACAAAGATTGCAGAGAAATTGAAGTTAGGTCCCAATCAATCGGTGTCTCGATTAACCGGCCGATATCGTACAATAGAAAAATTTGCCGTGTTAGAAATTGCTGATGATGACGATGTTGATATGATGTTCAATCTATTTCTACAACAGTCATTTCAACCACAGTCTGCAATGACGATGCTTGAATTGTATGCCGACATTGCTTGTGCAGGCAGTTCTTCGTTGCCGGTTGTGTCATTGGATTTAAATTTGCCACATTCTCTCGATAATCAATCACATCACTGGCAGAATACAATTGTGGAAGAGGAAAACGGTGCAACCTACGTGGATTTTAATTTGGGTGCCTCTGATGAAGATGTATATGAAGAAGTTCCTCCTGAGGGCAGTGACTCTGATGAAGATGTAAATGAAGAAGTTCCTCTTGAGGGTAGTGACTCTGATTGTGATGTGGGTACCAATATTGTCGAAGATGTTATCCCGATTAGTTAGTTAATTAACCTTGTGATTATTCTATTTTACATGTTATATTCATGTGTGTTACTTGAGGGTGAATGAGTGTTTGCATGTGTAGGTCAAACTAATACGCCATTTTGGAATGCGAGTCCGCACTATACTTATATTAATTGGGAACACCCGGATCAAGAACTGATTGTTGATGGGAGGAATGATGGTTCTTGGCAAATGGGGAATGAATTATATGTTAATCAAGATTTTGAAAGTAAAGAATCAGTACAGAAGGCAATCAAGTGTTATTGTATGAAGAATTATCGCACTGCTGTAGTGGAGGAAAGCAAAAAAAATAAGTTTCTCATGAAATGTGTTAATCAAGCTGAAGGATGTCCTTGGAGGGTTCGAGCAATGTTACCGAGATGGCGAGATCGGTGGATTGTTACTAGATGGGAAGGCAAACACACTTGTGTGAACCCTAATCTTTCGCAGGATCACAGACAACTCGATTCTGACTTCATTTGTTCATGTATTCTAGGTATGACTACGAAAAATATGTGTATTTCTAAGATAATTGAAGATGGTATACAATACTTGTACTTAATATGTTGTATTCCACCAAATTTTGATCAGGTATGGTTCAGGTGGAACCGTCATGTAGCATTGCACTTATTCAGGAGAGAATTTCTGGACTTAATGGTTACAAAGTTTCCTATCGAAAAGCCTGGATGGCCAAACAAAAAGCCATAGTTAAGTTGTTTGGTGATTGGGAAGAATCAAATGCTTATCTGGAAAGGTGGTTAAAGTACATGTTGTCGTTTGCTCGAGGTTCATTTTACAGGATTGATCGACTCCCGTACATTACGGAAGGCCAATTAGACGAATCTCGTGATATGTTTCATCGTGTTTTTTGGACATTCAATCAATGCAATGATGCCTTCAAATCTTGTAAACCTGTGATACAAATTGATGGCACTCATCTATATGGAAAATATAAGGGGACGATGTTGATTGCAACCACACAAGATGGTAATAGTCAAGTGCTTCCCCTTGCATTTGCTATTGTAGAATCTGAGACACTTAGTGATTGGTCGTGGTTTCTACGAATGCTACGTCATCATGTGACTGATATGCAAGGTATATGTCTTATATCAGACCGTCACATAAGCATAAAACAAGCAGTAGCAAACAATCCTGATCTTTGGGGGCCTCCACATGCCTATCACGTGTACTGTATCAGACACATTGCTAGCAATTTCAATCACAAATTCCATAATGTGCAATTGAAGCAGGACTTACTGAATTTAGGTATGATTGCAAGACTTATTCCATAATGATGTTGTGGTAGAAATTAACTTTGTCTCACAATTTTTGCTTGTAGGGTGCATAGCGTCCAGGAAACACTTTGATCGATTACTGACGAAATTCCGTGATCGAAAACCAGAGATTGCTGCTTGGATTGATGGTATCTCAAAGGAGAAATGGGCTCTTGCGTATGACGACAGGGGTAGACGATATGGGCATATGACTACTTATTTGTCAGAGGCTGTGAACAAAGTTCTAAAGGGTATTCGAAGCATGCCGATTACTGCTATTGTGAAATTCACCTACAGCAGGTGTGTTGAATACTTTGTTACAAGAGCAAGTCATGCTCGTCAGGAAATAGCTGCTGGCAATCGATATTGTAAGGTTCTTATTGAGGAGATGCAAAATAACCAAGAGGTTGCATCCACACACATTGTCCGCGGTTATGACCCTAATGGACACAGGTTTGAGGTTGAAGAGGCTTTTAATTATTTTACACAGACAGGTGGGCGTGTTGTTTCCGTTGATTTGACCACACCTGATTGTCAATGTGGAAGGTTTACTGCGTTCCACTATCCATGCTCTCATATTATTGCAGCGTGCAGGTTCCGAAAGATCGATTTTTATAAATATGTTGACCCGGTGTACTCACTTCAGAACATTGTCGATGCATATTCTGCTGAATGGTACCCGATTGGGGATGAAGATTATATACCACCGTCTGAAGGTCGCATCTTATGTCCTAACCCTGCATCAGTGCGTCCGAAAGGAAGACCAAGATCAACACGTATAAGGAATGAAATGGATGAGCGAGAGTCGCAAAGACGCAATGTTAAGTGTGGCATTTGTAGGCAAGTTGGTCACACAAGGCGTACATGTCCTACACGAGAGTCATCGTCCAACCAGTGAAGTAGATTATTTATTTTGCCTTGATTCACAACATTTCCTATGTACAATTCAAAACATTTAGCTTGAATTATTAGTAAGACTCTTAACAATCATGGGTACTATACTAAGCCAGCTATACGATAGGTGCATGGCTGAAAGGGAACCCTTCTGTGTTTTCATACTCCCCTTTAAAAAGAAAATATAATATTACTTTTTTTGCATAGCTTTATAACTTTAATAAAAAATTTCCCTTTTAAAAACACAGTGTTATATTGATTTTATTTTTCAAAAAGATTTTGATACTTTCCATAAAAAAACTCTGATTGTTTCTATGATTTATTAATGAGCAATCCTTCTCTTGTTTTATATAAGCTAATTATCTTATACTATTCTCATATACAAAATTATGCCACAACTTTTTTTTATAATAAGTGATAAATCTCATCGTATCATATGTCTATGATAAGATATACTTATCTTCTAACATGAGAATTATAAAACTCCTTTATTAACTATGACAAACAATATGATGTCATAAGCACTATCATGATCCAATAATATTATCATTCTTGAATCTT